>JAQGAK010000626.1:0-62361 GCA_034696945.1 Lipothrix lubbocki
TCTATTTCTGTCTTGCAGAAATAGATAAACAAAAAATATAAATAAGAAAATGTTGTTTATCACTTTAGGGATTAACATACCTTAAACAACTATAGTGGAAGTATAGTTGAAAGGTTCGCTATGACAGTTGGCCAAGGCCCCATAGTAATAATATAGTAGTGTGGTTGATGTTTATGGATAATACCTCATGTAAGTATGTACGCCTATAGCTAGTGCATTCACACTGTATCGGCTATTTCGAACATAACAAAGAAAGTCAAATTAATTTTATTTAATTGTCGCAATGTAAATAAACAGGGCCAGAAATGTTTGTACTTGTTATGTATGTAATTATATGTGGCTATGGGTTTACCACCGTTGCCCTCATTAATAACATTAATAAGACAGTAACGAGAAGTAGAAACACAATGGAAATAATAACTTTGTACATGGTACACATTGTTAGTGCAGCTCTTATTTACTATACGTATGTACACTGAATGTTACATGTTAGTAAAGTGGTTGTGTATAAGCTTGCACATTATTAATACTAAAAGGGTTACATAAACAAATTTTTTTAAAGTATTATTATGCACATGAAAAATGCACTGGACAATGATCCAAAGGTTTCCAAAGTTATTCATTCAAGGTTTTTTCCATGCATACTTGTATTTCTTAAATTTATTGTTCTTTAACCTCATTAATTTGCTTACTTTCACCGGGGCGCGCCATAGTTATTAGTTATTACACATGCATTTCTGCAGTTGATTTCTATAATCATCTGGACGTTACCATCTGTCCGGGAAATCTTGAAATACATATTGAAGAATTATTAAGCACGAAAATTCGCAACCATTGGTTCGAAATTTTAAAATTATCGTAAAATGACCTCCATCATTGCTAAAAACATTTTTCTACTGTTATTTTGTACATTCACTGCCTTCGACATAAGCTCTTCTAAACTACTTGTAAAGGCGGCAGACATTGCCCAAATCCAAATTCGTAGCACCACTGAAGCAATTCATCGGACTCTTAAAGTATTTATTACAACCACAAATCAATGTACATTCTCCTTGAAAATCTTTGGCACGAAAGCCTCACCATCAAATAATAGACTGTCCTTCCCGAAATTAGACTACTCCGGGCTTGAAAGCTTATACATTTCTGTGTGGTTAACCGAATCGAATTTTGCAGCTCCATCTGACAAGGAGCTCAATGAACTGGTGAAGACGCAATACTGGGAAATGGTAAAACAAGGATCTAGCTTAGCACAACATTTTGGAAACTGTCACGGCTTTATTGTTGATGTCCAGGAATCCAAATTCCCCAAGGAATTTCCATCTAGAGGCGATTTACTTAATGGCCTTCATAACACTGGTCCATTCTTTTTTATTGGTGGCCAAAGTTTTTTGAATGAATTTATGAAATGGCAGTCCGTCCAACGAGTAAAATGGCCGTTTGGCATCGTCCAACACATCGATCCGAATTTTCGTAGCGGCTTCGTGGTGACAATTTTGAACGGGAATTTGATCACAGTTAATCCTCAAAACTTGAATCTAAATACCGGAAAACTAAAGCAAAGTTTACAAGGTCACTTCATCCCATGCACTACAATTAGAGTGGATACTTTTGTAACTTGGAAGTCCGAAACTGGTGAACCGTTCATGGGGACATTTTTCAATGCAATGAAAGCTGCTTCGAAATTGTACAACTTTACATTTCAAGTTAATTTACCACCGGGTGCATTAAATCAAATGCCCAACGGAACCTGGCCAGGCACCGTTGGTGATGTTTTGTACCACCAGCGGGAAATAATTTTAGGTTATGGTCATACACTGGAGAGGGCGGAAGCAGTTGAATTCACTTCATTATTTGGATTTATGCAATTAATGTTTTACAAACCATTTCCTCGAGTTGGGATAAAATTTTCAGCCTTTCTGTATTGTTACCACCCTGCAGTTTGGATTTTATTTTTAATTGTTTTGTTATCCCTCATTCCTCTGTTTACTGTGGAACTCCTTAATTCCCAGCCAGATCCGGCGCAGAGTATTTTAAAAATTGTATGCCAATCTCTGTGGATCCTTCATGGGGTTCTTTGTGAACAGAATCAAAGTTTTCGAAGAAATTATAACATTAAGCTTTCACTCGGTTTAAGTTTATTTTTTTGTTTTATGGTCGGTTTGGGCTACAAAAGCAATTTAGTGTCATTTCTGACCTTCCCTGTGTACCAAAAATTGCCAAGTACTTTCAACGAACTTGCCAGCAGCGACTCGGGTTATCAGATTGTTTTCGGTGATTGTGAAGGTGCTGGAATAGTCTTTCTGAGGACGTCCCAAGCACCTGCGATTGTCTCTATCGTCCAGAAAATGAAGATGAGCAGTGACCGGTTGAGGTGTATTGTCGATGTTGTTATCAGACCGGATGTAATCTGCTTAGAATGGGGTCACATGGGACTGAGTTACATATCGAGGAATCTTACTCTACGTCGATCCGTTCCGGTTTTGGATACTTCATCAGACAGTGCTTACATCGTCCCAATCTCCATGGCATTCCCCCGAAGGTACAAATTCTCCCAAGAATTCAACAATATCGTGGCCTACTTAAGGGATACGGGGCATTACGAAAAATGGGTGGACGACCTCAAGGAATATGAAATAACCAATGGAATCAGTTGGCTGAACAGGGTTCAAGATAGTTTCATCTACCGAAAGTTGTCGGAATTAAGTCGAACTGAACCGGATGTAGGACCTTTTAAAATAAAAAATGTTGCTGTTAGTTTCATTACTTTGAGTGGTGGCCTCCTTTGCTCACTGTTATGTTTTATCATGGAAGGCATGATATGGAAATGTTTGAATATCTGTAATAGACATATTCCTTCATTCCCTAATTTTTATGCCTGGGTTTGTTTTACACTGTTCGTATCGGCCTCAGCGTCATGTAGACTTCGCAGTTGTGTAAAAGGTCGTACCCTCAAGACTACTACGACGAAGGCCAAAGTTATTGTTAGCACTGTCGAATTTTGTAATACTAATAATAATTATTACTATTGCAAGTAAACAAGTTAATGATTTTATTGTTTTGACTAATCACATTGTTGAAACTGATACTCTATAAGTTTAACTTTAGCATAGTTTAATCACACCATTAATCATTGTATTTAGAACATAGCACATAAGTTATTACCAACGACATACTATGATAGCATCTCATACAGTTATCAAATATATTGATCCTTAGTATTTTGGGTCGATTATTTGGAGCATTATAAATATAATTATTAATGCTGCCATTGCCAAATTAGGTACAGGAGAATTTATGTTCTACATATGTACAACAGTACAAAAAGTTAATCATTAGGTTAGGACACATAGTATGATTAATTATTATTATTATTAATTATTTCCCCGTGTCCAGCGACTCGAAATGGAACATGCAGCGTCATAGAATCGAATTAATATTGACCACAAAATCACATTGACAATGTATTTAATCAATAGTCGTAGCGCGTGTAGTCTCTATTTAACCTTCATTAATCACATATTTGTTAATTTGTGAAGTATGTTGGGATATGTGATATTATTTATGTTGTGGGTAAATTCCATCAAATTATAAATTTAAAAAAAACAGGCATGTTACTTTGCATTCACATATTCTTGTGCTTTATATACTTTGCTGTCATCAGTGAATGTTTAATTAAATTTTGTAGTAGTCAGTGTCGCTCATATTGTACAATGTTACGCCTCTCTAACACCTTCCGATATAGATAGAAAATGAATAATTTAATAATAATAATAATTTAAAATATGGTATTGTATAAGTATAACACCTTCGGACAGACGGAATATAAAATTATAAACCCAAATTAAAAATATTATACTGAAACTTCCGAATCCGATAGTAAGTATAAAAAATCCTCAGCACAGTTTAAAAACAATAAAGTATTGAAATATAAAGTAAAGTATTATAGTCCTTACTATTACGACTGTATCGTTTTCGTGATGTTCACGAAACATTGTTGCTTCCTCTTTGTAATAAGTATTAATGTCATAACAACCTTCTGTGTTGATGAGAAACCTCGTAGAAACGCTTTACCACAAAATGAAATCACTGTTGACCAACGGTTCTTCCAGTTATTAGAAGTGTTAGAACCTTCCAGGAAATGTTTGTTCAAAGCTTTTGCAACCTCCAGCAATGCATTAAACAAAGACTTCCCTAAATGTCTGCTTAATTCTGCCTTCAGAAGATACTCTCCAGTTCAAACAGATCTCACCACTCTCGAAAACAAAACTCCTTTGGGTGCAGAAAAAAGTATTGTGATCAAGCAACACTATATCTCTCGTCTAAAGACATCGCTTCAATTCCCGCATCATTTTAGTAATTGTGAAGTAGCTTTAATTTTTATTAATGAACTGTTAACTACAACAGCAGCCGTAAATATTATTGATAACATCCTATATGAAGTGAGAAATGATAATAATTTATTTGTTTTCATCGGGAACCAAGAAAATCTGAGTAAATTGGCCAACGAGAAAACGGTTCGGTTAATAAAATGGGTGGTTGGGATAGATACGCAGTCTGAAACTCGGAATTCTGATATACCAGTTTTACTGTTTAACCATGGAAAGTTTAGAGAGAACTTAGAATTAGTTCCAGAGGGTTTCGGAGGTCTTTTATCATTAGATGGAGAAATCATAGCCGCCACCACACCTGCAATAGAGCCCTATTTAACATCTAAAACGGAGCCTTACTCCGGTGTGTGCATAGATGCCATGGAAACGGCCTCGAAAATACTCAATTTCTCTTATTCCATAACTTTCCCATCAGGGGGATTGAACCAGCTACCTAATGGAACTTGGCCAGGGGTGGTAGGAGATGTGCTTTATTATGAGAAAGATGTGATCCTGGCTTATGGACAGTCCTTCGAACGTAATCAAATCCTCGACTACACTACCTTCTTTGGAATTATCCAAGTTAGTTTTTTCCGTGCCAATGCTAATAAAGTTGGAGTTAAGATGACGGCATTACTGAATTTGTTTCAACCCACATTGTGGCTGATGATTGGATTGAACTTGTTAGTGTTCATACCTGTGCTATACTTTGGAATCCATGTCCAGAAACGTTCTCGTGAGCCTGGTTTCGAAGCTGTGTGGATCATTTATAAGTTAATGTTGGATCAGAGTGTGTCGATCAGAAGTAAATTTTCGACGAAATTTTTAATTGTACTTACACTATTATTTTCCCTGATAGTAGGAACTGCCTACAGAAGTAACCTCGTATCGTTCCTTACATTCCCAAATTATGAAGTTGTTCCAGAAAACTTCCAGGATTTGGCTAGGATGAAGGAGTACACAATTAATTATATGAGTGTCCAGGGCGCCGGAGTTTTTTTCTTGAAGAATTCAAAGTCGGAGACATTTGTGAATATCAGGAATAGAATGAAGGTGACTTTGGATAAACTGTCCTGTCTCATCGATGCCATTACAGTTCCAAGATCGGTCTGCATGTCTTGGTTGCATATTTCTATGGGCGTGATTGCTCGCAATTTAACTTATTACCGTGCTGTGCCTCTTCTTAGTAAAGCTCAGGACTCCGCCTTGAGAATTCCCATCGCTATGGCCTTCCAGAAAAATTACAAATTCAGCCAAGAGATCAATCATATTGTTGGAAGACTCAGAGATACCGGGCATTTTATCAAGTGGGAGCAGAGAGTAAACTTCAAGCACATGATTGGGGGAATTAAATGGTTACAAACACACAGAAACGACAGCTTTTCTGAAAGAATAGCCCGCCTATCCAAACTGGGGAACACTGTCAAGCCGTTTGAATTTGAAAATGTTGCTCTTGGATTCTTTTTATTGATATTTGGTGCTGCAACCGCTTCATTTTGTTTCGCCTCGGAGATAATATGGAGGAAATCGCATAGAGGAAGCGACATTTCTCACAAAATGTAATTTAAACCAATAACTAATTATTTTATCTGTACGTACATGCTGATATATAATTGGGTGTTCCTTATAGACCACCTACATACTTACATAGGTAGATATACATAAATCCGATCAATAACCCTGACGAAGAATAACGTTGTTCCAATCTCGCCCTTAAAAACAATTTTAGTTGTGAATTAACCACGTAAGCAGAGCAAGGTGGTTAATAATAATAATTATTATTACAATAGTCCCACTTGTTAATAAGTGGATTCATCGATCGCACGCGATTAGAAAACAAGTTATATATGATGTAAAATTGTACAGTGATTACAAAAATAATGTTTACTAGGTATATGCTTCTTACTGAAGAGTCAGTTATCAAAGTCAGCTTTAAAACGAAGCATAACCTTAAAGATAATGGGTATGTACTTTGTAATGTAAATCAAGATAAGGAGTATAAATACTTCATGTCACAGGTCTGGTGACGTTTATTTGCAGCGTATCAGACTGCATAGAACTTGTTATAAAGTATTTTAATTATTAAAATAATCAACAAATTAGTCTTTTATTACTATTCTTAAATATACATATACCTATATAAAAATATTTCAGAATAGTTTCTGCTTTTACGGAAACTATACTAAACTTTTAAAATGAATTTAAAAACGATTCTGATCCTATCTCTGTGCGCTTTAGCACTGCAGAAGAATGTTAGTGCCAAAAACATTTTATTTTATATGGGATTTTCAAATTACAGTCATCGAATTGCAATTTGGCCATTAGTAGAAAAGCTAGCTGATAAGGGTCACAATGTCACTTTCATGTCTGCTCATCCCCCATCAGCACTAGCGAATCCAAAAGTACGGGAAATAGTTCCAAATGGATTAAAAGTTTTCATGAAGAAGTTTGTCGATTCGAATTTGATTTCCCTAAGGCAACAAAGTGGCCCTGAAGTTCAGTGGGATAGTATAATAGATTACGCCTTTGGATCCAGCGAGGCAATATGCAAAGAACAGGAATTTAAAGATTGGGTAGAGTCCTCTAGCTTCGATTTGGTATTTATCGATGCCCTGTTCAGTGATTTATTCGTTGGCCTAGCAGTGCATAAATTCAAGGCTCCGTACATCATCGTGTCGACAACAGCACCCTACAACATGTGGCAACATGATCTCATTGGAACCCCGATGGAAACTTCATGGCTTCCAGATATGCAGTATTTCGTCCCAGGAGAATCGGGACTGATAGCCAGAATCAGGAATACTATCAATCCAATTATGTGGACCCTTCGTAGACAAAATATATTTTATCCACTAGTGGAGAAGCTTTTAAGGGAGGAGCTTGGTTTGAAGGATATGCCTGATCTTCAGGATCTCGAATCGGAAGTTAGCTTGGTGCTGGCAAATACTCACTTCATCGATGACTACGCAAGATCTTACCCTCCAATGGTTATACCAGTGGGGGGAATGCAATGTTTCCAGAAACCAAAACCTGCACCCAAGGTAAATAGTCTAAATAAAATACTGTTTAACATCAAACGTGATTAGTGCTTTTTTTTGCTGATGCTTATAAATTTTGGAAATTTTCATTGTTTTATCGAATACGAAGGACGTGGTAAATTTTATGGACAACGTTGGACCAGAAGGATTCATTTACTTCAGCTTTGGTAGTGCCGCACAGATTACCGACATGGATTCTAACTTAAGGAAAATATTTTTGACCGCACTGACTAATGCAAACACCAAGTTTATTCTTAAATGGTCCGGAGAAATTCCTCCGGACATGCCAAAGAATGTTTTCACAGCATCTTGGATTCCCCAACAAGCTGTTCTTGGTAACATTTAGACACAGCTACTCGATCAATACAGATTATATATTTCATTCTGATCAGGTCTTGAGAATCTATACATGTACATACATTATATCTACGAATTATACGACATGCAATTATTTTCTAACAGCTCATTCAAATTGCAAGGGTTTCATAACCCACGGAGGACTACTTGGGATTCAAGAAGCCATATTTTACGCTGTACCAATGATAGTTGTACCAATCTTCGGAGAGCAAGATTACAATGCTGAGAAAATGCACGATACTGGTCGAGGGATTAAAATTGAACTTCGCACAGTGACACAACATGAGCTGGATAATGCTATTAAAAGTATTCTCACCAACCCAACGTAATTCATACTTAATTAAAATACGTTGTTTAAATATGTTTTATATAATTTAATTGTTTTAATATGACTTACTTATAATTATCCATATACATAAGTACATACTAAAACCTGTATTATGTATTTCTTCATTAATAATAATTATATGTAATTTATGTGAAAAGATAAATTAAAAACAACTGCAAAAAATATATTACAGCTACAAGCAAAACATGGAAGAAGCTTCGAGGCTATTCAAAGATCGTCCAGAAGATCCTCTCCAAACTGCTATGTGGTGGACGGATTACGTGCTCCGCAATGGCCAAGTTAAAGCAATCAAGCCCTTGGGAATCAACCAGAGTTGGTACAGACGACGTTTAATTGACGTCTGGTTCACCATTTTCTCACTCCTGGTCCTTTTACCAATACTGTCAATACTCAGCATCATTTTAATATGCAATTGCCGTTCCAAAACTTCTCTACCTGACCAGAAGAAAAAGCGAAATTAGATACTAACAATACTTTGTCGTTCTATTGTCGGTTTTAATAAAAACGTTGGAGAGGATAAAATCGTAAATTATTTAAGAAATTATTAGGCAAAATTCATAATGTATGTATAAAAATATTCATGCAGTTCGATACACAGAACTGTGAGTTAATAGTGAGATGTAAGAGGGTAGCTCTCCTATACAAAATGGGGAGCACAACCATACCGTTTGAATGGAAAATGGTGTTACTGTAATTTTCTTTGCCAACACTTGGTGCTGCCATCCCAACCTATTTCACCTCGGAGGTATTGTGAATTATATTCTTAGTTGTAATCACCATGAGGACGATATCACCTTTTGCCGTGTGATTCGGGTGGGTGGTCATTTTGCATAGTGATGGCTAAGGTTAAGGCCAAAGGTCACATACATGGGTAATATACTTACCTTCTGCAATATAGTACCTTCTGCAACGGTTAGGTTTCGTTCACATGGACACAGGTTCACAGGTTCCGCTGGTCATGTTGCCCCAGAGTGGTGCAAAATGACTGGGTTAGATTATCCAATCCCATGAACTGATTACATTTGCATTATTTTGGCAATGTGTCCACTGACGAAAAATCTCACTGACAAACTGCTTGCTGACGAAATGTCCAACTAAATTGATCTCTACAAGTTCCAGTTTTTCAATTGTTGCTCACTAGTTTTGCTAATAATGGCAGTCAAGCAATGGTATTGGGGTAACAATGGAATACTGGAATGTAATACTTTATTATTACTTCAACTGTCAAATCCACCACTAAACATACATTCACGATTGAAAACTCATGACATTTGCGGACCCGAGCGGTTGAACTGATATTAAATGAAATAAGGTGTCGTTTATCCAAATCAGCCTTGAAATGTAGCTTGTGTAACCTCAATAGATAATTAAAACTGAACTTTGTATTGTAAATTTAGATAAGAATGATTAACTAAATCAGAAACATAATGTCCATGCCACAGGTTTTGTGATGCTTTCGTTGTATTGCACCTTATTGCAATAGATTTGGGCAATCACAAAAATAATATATTAATCAAATATTAATGTGCTAATTATACGTATTTGATATTTGTAAATAAATATTTTTAGGGACTAGTTTCTGTGAAATTAATGAGATTAAAATGAATTTAAGAACAATTCTGATTCTATCTGTGTGCGCTTTAGCACTACAGAAGAATGTAAGTGCCAAAAACATTTTATTTTACATGGGATTTTCAAATTTCAGTCACCGAATTGCAATTTGGCCATTAGTAGAGAAGCTAGCAAATTTGGGTCACAATGTAACTTTCATGTCTGCTCACCCCCCATCAGCACTAGCGAATCCAAAAGTTCAAGAAATAGTTCCAAATGGATTAAAAGTATTTATACAGAAGTTTGTCAACTCTAATTTGATTTCCGCCAGAAAGGAGATCGGCCCTGAAGACCAGTGGTATAGTATTATGGATCTCGCTTTTGGAGCTACCGAGGCGATGTGCAAAGAAAAGGAATTTAAAGATTGGGTAGAGTCGGCTAGCTTCGATTTGGTACTTGTCGATGCTCTGTTCAGTGATATATTCGTTGGTTTAGCAGTGCATAAATTTAAGGCTCCGTACATCCTCGTATCGACAACAGCTCCCTACAATCCTTGGCAACATGATCTCATTGGAGCCCCGACGGAAACTTCTTGGCTTCCGGATATGCAGTATTTCGTTCCTGGAGAATCTGGACTGATGGCCAGAATCAGGAATACAATCAATCCAATTATGTGGATCAGACATAGACAAAATATATTTTACCCCAAATTAGAGAAGCTATTAAGGGAGGAGCTTGGTTTGAAGGATATGCCTGATCTTAAGGATCTGGAGTCGGAAGTTAGCTTAGTTCTAGCAAATACTCACTACACTGATGACTACGCAAGATCTTACCCTCCAATGGTTATACCCGTGGGGGGAATGCACTGCTTTCGAAAGCCCGACCCAGCACCCAAGGTAACTTTTGAACGTCAAGACGCCAGTGTTAAAAGTTTGTGGAGAGGAAGCCTTTTTTAATTGAAGAAGTTGATTTATTTTTAGCTTGATTCAGTTTTAGAAAGATATACAAATAATCATTATAAATAGTTGCTTCAATTGTATCTTCCTCACCCTTTTGCTATACGTTGGAATTTTTATTGTACTTTACATATTTTTATCGTACGCAGGACATGGAAACTTTTATGGACAGCGTTGGATCAGAAGGATTCATTTACTTCAGCTTCGGTAGTGCCGCACAGATTTCCGACATGGACGCTAACTTAAAGAAGATATTTTTAACCGCAATGGCTAATGCAAAGACTAAGTTCATTCTTAAATGGTCCGGAGATGTTCCTCCGGACATGCCAAATAATGTTTTCACAGCATCTTGGATTCCCCAACAAGCTGTTTTGGGTATTTATACTCAGTCTTAAATAAATAATTCTGAAATAATTTCATTATTATAATATTAATACACTATTATAAGAAATTATCGAAAATAATTATTATTTTCGATAATTTCTAAATAATGAACGCAACAATTTTTTAAAACAAATACAAATTACATGTAATCTTTGCAAAACGTATAAAATGCATATACACAATTTATTTTGTAACAGAACATCCTAATTGCAAGGGCTTCATAACCCACGGAGGACTACTGGGAATTCAAGAAGCCATATTCTCCGCGATACCAATGATAGTTGTACCACTCTTCGCCGACCAAGATTACAATGCTGTAAAGGTACACAATGCTGGTCGGGGGATCAAAATTGATCTTCGTCAAGTAACTCAACAGGAACTGAATAATGCTATTGACAGTATTCTGACCAACCCAAGGTGATTTAAATGAATATATTAAAACATGTATTAGTAAATAATATCTACAGGAGAAATTAAAAATATTTATAAAATGTAGCTACAAGCAAACCATGGAGGAAGCTTCAAGGCTATTCAAAGATCGTCCTGAAGATCCCGTCCAAACTGCTGTTTGGTGGACGGAATATATACTCCGCAATGGCCAAGTTAAAGCAATCAAGCCCTTGGGAATCAACCAGAGTTGGTACAGACGACGTTTAATTGACGTCTGGTTCACCATTTTCACACTCCTAGTCCTTTTACCAATACTGTCAATACTCAGCATCATTTTAATATGCAATCGTCGCTCCAAAACTTCTCAATCTGACCGGAAGAAAAAGCGAAATTAGATAACTAACGTTTCTTGTCATGCCATTTTATTGTCAGTTTTAATAAAAACGGTGGATTGGATTAAATTGGAAATCCATTATCAATTATTATACATATATCAATACAGAGAACTGTGAGTTAATAATAGTGAGACGTAATGTAAGTTATGTAAGTATAGCATTGCAACAACAAAGTATTTTTTTCACTTGGACTGCAATGTAAGCTCTGTAGAGACTGTGGGGACAAAATGACTTCTTCGAAAACTTCTAACGTGATTCTGCACTTCGTTCCATGTGTGTTTTTTGCAAACAAATATAATAAAAACTCCGACGACCTGTAGATTCTTGATTATATCCACCACAAACCAGATCCCGCCATTACCGTTTGCCACCCAGGAAATCACTTCAAAGATCCAGAAGATGCCCATGACCACGAATAATTTCACGCATAGAAGCAATCTAATATTATTGAACATTCGTGTCGTTAATTTTTGGCGGAAAAGTAAAATAAGGAATGATTATTAATGAGAATACGGAATGACTATTTCATAAACCATGGTAATTAAGTATAAAAAAAATAATTTATCCTTATCCTCACATTTTCCTCCTGTTGTTAAGATTCTGCGTTGCAAACTTGGTGCTTTCCTGGTATTCCCTAAGTTTGGTAATAGTAAGAATGAAGAATAGAATATTTGATGCCAGCAAAATTGCAGCTGGGTAGTACAAGTATATTCCCAAAGCTTGAACGGACAGGTAGCAATTTTGGAAGCCGTATTTGGGAGGCATCAGAGAGCAAGACTCTTGCGGGGTCATGGAGCAGCTGGAAAAAATTATTAGAATAAAATCTTTCGATAGTTGGAACTTACATATTTTTTTTTACTTCTGGAATAACAAACGATTTCTTGCCTATAGTAATTGTCCAGCAAAATCCCACACATTACAAACAGGAAAGGGGCACCCCAGCCGAATACCGCGTAACCGCAGAATTTTACTTTCTTGGTCGTCACCGACGGTTGTATCCTCCTATTAAACGATCAATTTTAATATTAGTCAATTATGTTTAAAATGTAACTTCTTATAATAGCTCTAATACACTAACAAATCTTATACTGAAACTAAATTCCTTTATACTTTACAAACTTGTTATAATGTAAATTCTTTAATATTCTTTTTTTAATTCTTTATAAATATTCTAAATTCCAAACAAACATTAACTGTATCACAAAATAAGATAATTTTCAATGACTGTTTATCATTACCTAAACGTCCACCACAGATCAAAACAAGACACGGTCAACCAGCAGAATAGCGACAGGAAGAAATAGTTACAAAGAATCCCCACCACTTGACATCGGAACGTTTTCGAACTGTTCCGATCTTCCAACGCGCTAATGAGCGAGGATACACTTAGAAAGACATACATGAAGAACATCGTCAAGGACAGGGAAATAACAGTGAGACCGTGAATGTTCCGCTGTCGCAGGATAAACACGTAGACCAGAACGATCAATAATGGAAATACTGAGCAGATAGCTAGTGTTACTCCCATTATTATCAGCCGGGATTGAGAATACATGTTAGGGTTGAACTCCGGTGAAAAGTGGGTTGTGTTGTGCTGTCAGTACACAAATACATTTTCACATTTTTATGAATTAAATATTTTCATTGGAATACAATTCCATTCATGAATTATTATAAATTATTACCCACATTGATATACAGCACTTACCAAACAAACAAAAACTGTCGTAGTAGAAGTCAATGTAGTGGGATCGGTCCAGCTGTCAACACAATAATTTCCAGACTTAAGTCTGACCCAAGCTCCTTGAGAAAAGGTGACATCTTGCGCTGACAGGTCACCGTTGGTTTGGAATCGAATCCTGCGTTTAATTAAGATATGACGATTATATTCAACTATATCCATATTATATAACTTCCCATATGTACATTTATAAGTATACCTAACTATAGCATAAAGTGCTCTTTAAAATAAAAACCACAAACGAATCAGGATTTTATAATTAACTAACCCTTGAGGCGGCTGTCCAGATGCAAACATTTCCGAGAGAACGGTTCCGTCCGAAGTTGTACACACAGTCCTAAACGATTTAGCCTGGGTGTAATGCAATGTCATGGACTGCATTTCCTGAACATCAATTTCACTCCCATCCTCATTTACCACAGGTATTGAAAACGGGAAAGAATCATACTTAGGGAGGTTTTCTGGAACGGACTGACACGAACGACCATTCAAGCCTTGACCTAAAGGGCAGCATGAGCTAATACATGGAGTTGTTTCGGAGCAAGTTTTATTGCAAGTGAGGACTGTGACATCATTTGATGTGATTCTACATAAAGAAATTAAAATAATTATTGTTATTGTTATTGAAATTGTCAACAGTATAATAATTACTGTTGACAATTTCTCAATTTAGAAAATATTTATGATGACAGCAGGACTAAACGTTATGGTCGAAATGGGAAATAATATAAAAAATAAAATATGATAATAAATAAAAATAATTTTATGATATAATATAATCGTTACCTTTGTAAGCAATACTCTGATGGGTGATAAAACTCCAGGCCAAATCGGAAGTATCCCTTGGGCAAGAAGTCCGCATCGGAGCTTTTATTTTGCGTAGATAAAATATGTTTAGTACTTGCGGATAATGGCTGCTCACACGGTAACCTTCCTGGGGCTAAGCTAAAAATAATTATTCAAAATATTTCCGTTGAATTAATGGAATTTAAAAACCCGTAATACAAATAATTACTATCTACTTCTATATGTATTTTGGATTTTGGTGCACTTCGCCATCAAGCCTAGACGGATCGTATCCAAAACGTTTCTAACTTTATGAAATCATCAACAACGGTCGTGTCATTTACTTTACAAATTACGCATGCCTGATCACACAAATATTTGCATTGAATTAATAAAAGAATGCGCACTTTTATTGACATATCTTTGCAACTCCGTAAACCAAGCTGTAGATTAAACATATTCGCTACCTTTAAACTTATATATACTTATAAGGATGAAGATTGATCTTATGAATATAATATTGATCTTATTATTATTTATTTTTAAAATTCGAAGCTTACTGCAATGTAAATGCTTTCCCAGAGTTGGAGAGTATTTGTGGAACTGTCCACGTTTTGATTTTAACTTCGCCATTAGAACATCGACTGATGCTAGTATAACGTGGACTTACTATTGCACTCACTTGATACACCGCAATGCACAAAATTAATTTTAACGGAGGAGATAACCCTCCTAATTGCTTCATAATGTCACGTTAAACCTAAAGGCGATATTTCAAACAGAAGTCGAGCACAGATCATCGCCGTAAATCCAACAATCTGTACAGAGTGAGACTGGTGAAAAAACTAATTTCATAATTATGCTCAATCCCTTAAACACTGACTGACTCATCTTGTGCGGTGAAAGAGAAATACTCCATAGTTATTCTGATAGCCCGGAAATTGTGGCCAATGTCACAACGTCACAAGCCTCACAAAATCAAAAAAAGTTGTGTCGTACGCAGGAAGTTCGAAACCAGATTGTAAACAAGGTGTGCTAATTGTGGTAAAAATACTTGTTGACGGATATTATATTATTACATGACGACAAACGTTATAGTAGAGGCTTATGACTTCAGTAATTGAATCAATGTTAATGATGAGTTTCATGCAATACATTATACCGATATTATGCACTGTAAAATCCACCACTCCCAGGAAATCTTCATTACTTTCCTATATTTAGCTTTTATTTGCATGAGTGACGGCACAGTGTCCATATATCCCAAATCGCGAGTCAAAATGCCAACGACTCATAAAAATCCTAATGGCAGTGCAGATATTAACACATGTTTATTTATCTTTTTTTTGCCTCCTACTCTGCTGATCTGTCTCCTTCTCGACATAACGAACAAGCTTGTGTGCTCACTCTAAATTTACATTGTGTTTTATGCAGTGATTGGATCTGTTTCCAAATCCAATTTTTTTAGGGATTTTTCAAGGGTACAACCGCGTACAGTCATGTAAGCATGACGTCAGTTCTGCCAGGAATGGAACAACACGTTGTCATAAAACATATCGACGGAATGACAACATTTTTTGTAAAAAAAAACCATTTAAATTATGCAGTTGACAGTATTGTAGTATAGGTACTTCTAATTGAGAGGAACACAAAAATGAGCTTCAAAGTGCATCTCTAACAATTAAACTTATACAATCCATATACAAGCAATACACCTTAGACTATCTTCCACCTTATTTCCTACATCGATTAAGAATTTTTCAAAGTAGCACTCATCGGAAATAGCTGAAGTAGCATATATTTGTTGAACATAACATATATTTAAGTGTATAAATGATTTTACACTAAACTTTTACAACCTAATGGATTGTCCATTAAACTTCTACCGCAAGGTAATTGATAACACAAAATACAATTAGGGCTTATCAGTGTCCACAAAAGTAAAAAAAGAGCATTGAAAGGTAAGTATACAAATAGGATGATCGGCCATGCACCCGGCGCTAATAAGCCAAACACACAATATGTAAAAATATAAGTGCTGGCGAAATACAAAGAAGGAAAAATCAAGTCTCTTTCTTCAAAATTGCAAATGAGTTTCGATAATGTTGTGATCGTTATTGATGTTAATGATAACTGTTTGGGTCAAAATGTAACATATTTACAAACCGAAATAAACTTAAGGAACAGGTATGTAGATGTACGCATATACTTATAATTAAGTATGTAGTATAGTGTATGTATAGTGTATTCTTTGTACTCTCATGGTCTATTTTTTAGCACACTTTTTACATAATCCACCTTTGCATGCTCATAATGATATTTTTGCAAATTGTGATAACCACAAAAAAGAAAAGCTCATGCTTTCACACAATTGCATTAGGTAAGAATCATTAACTCGTTATATCAGCCAATTCGAGACAACAATAAAAACCTATATATGATTTATAATTGAATTTTTAGTTCAGCAATCTCCATTTTACTATACTTGTATACATACACGATTCTAAAGTGAAGGTTGTTTTTCCATCACGTGTAGATTAGATACAGTGAAGTCACAAGTGTGTTTTTGCTTTTCTACTACCTGACAATTAGGAGTACAAAATATACAAACTTTATTTCATAGCAAATCTATCTGACAACCGGCGCGGAACATTAGCAGTGCTCTTCGAATGAAGGCCGGTGTAAGATTCTAAAATATCGTTGCTGACACTGTCAACAGTCCATAATTAAGTTGGGAATAAACAGAAGAAAAAGCCGGTGACTATTTTTAGAAGTAATTAATTAGCCGACACTGAATTTTAACTTTGACATTCTTAAGCAATAACCACGATCTTGTCATTCCTGGATTACATAAGAAAAACACAGCGTAAAATTTAAAAAATTAAAATACAAAATGTGGCTCAGATTAAAATTTGTTTTAATTTCATTGCACGTTTTATTATGCAATTTCCAAAACCCAGTAAATGGAGAAAATATTTTATTTTTCTGGGGAATAACGACATACAGTCATCGCATAAAAGTGTTTGGCCACGAGTAGAAAAATTAGCAGATCTTGGTCACAATGTCACATTTTTGTCCGCTCACCACCCCAAGTCCCTGGCTAACCCCAAAGTTACGGAAGTTGTTCCGAAATCCTTGGAAAAGTTCTACAAATCAACGTTTGGGGAGGGAGGTCTGTTGGAATTAAGATTCGCCGGAGGGTTTGAAAATATTTGGTATAAAATCCCTTTCATGGCTGCTGGTGCCTATGAACTTCTGGCAAAAGATGAAGATTTCCTGAGTTGGTACAACGATACCAAGTTCGATTTAATCTTCCTGGACTCCCTCTACAGTGAATTTGCGTTAGGACTTGCACACAAGTCTGATGCTCAGGTTGCCGTCTTTTGCACAGTAGCTCCTTATATGTGGCAAAATGATGCCATTGGGATGCCTGTCGAGAGTTCCTGGCTTCCGGACATGCAGTGGCACTATCCAGAAGATAATATGAACTTATTTAACAGAATCATGAACACTTACAGAACGATCTACTGGCATTGGTTCCGAACGGGTACTTATTATCCTAGAGTGGAAAGAATTTTCCGAGAGGACTTAGACCTGAAAGATTTGCCAAATTTTACCGAACTTGAAAAGAAGGTTAGCTTAGTTCTGGCGAATACGCATTTCGCCGAGGAATATGGACGATCATTCCCGCCACTCGTGGTTCCTATTGGGGGATTGCATTGTAACTTGTCAAGCTCGCAAACGCCAAAGGTATAAAATATAGTTGAACAGACTATTTATTATAATTTACATAAACGCCGTGAGCGGGTATTTTCAGAAATTGAAACAACTAAAAATATTTTTTACCCGTCAGGATCTAGAAGTATTCATGAACAACACAGGTTCAAATGGATTCTTCTACGTAAGCTTCGGAAGTGCTGCTGACATTTCAAAAATGCCTCAAGAGAGACAAGAATTATTTTTCTCTGCTATGAGAAATTCTAAAACTCAATTTTTGCTCAAATGGAGCGGCCAAGTTCCGGAAACAATGCCGAAAAATGTTTTCACTATTTCCTGGGTCCCCCAGCAAAACGTTTTGGGTAAAAAAAATTAATAATTATTCTATTTGATTACTTAATCATCGTCGTCCTTGGATTTAAGTTACTGCATAGTAAGTTAGTAAGATTTTAAGAATTAAGCTTTGACAAAGAACTATAAATTTATTATAAAAATTAAAATTCCCACAGCACATCCCAACATAAAAGGATTCATTACCCACGGGGGATTGCTAGGAATACAAGAGGCAGTTTGCGCAGGGGTTCCTCTTATTGTCATGCCAATTTTTGCCGAACAGGATTTCAATGCTAATCGTGTTCACAACCGACGACGAGGAATCAAACTAGAAATGACGACTCTGACGCAAACCGAACTGGAAGAAGCGATTTCAAATCTACTTAATGATTTCAGGTTAATTTTTAAATCCAAAATCTTTTTAATTCCAAAAACAAAACAAAATCAAAAATTCTAAAGGTAAAGTAGGAATTTAATTAATCAATAGCGTCATCAACATTTTGTACTCCCAAGTACTCATACGTATGTCTTTCATTATTACAGCTATAGACAAAATATGCAGCGGACTTCAAAGCTGTTCCAGGACCGACCCCAGAAACCCTTGGATTCGGCAGTTTGGTGGACGGAATACATCTTGCGAAATGGTGTTGTAGATGAGCTGAAACCTTTGGGAATTCATCAAACGTGGTATCAACGACGATTAATCGACGTGTGGTTTACTATATTTGCCTTGTTAGTACTTCCACCAGTAGGACTGATTTTACTGTACTGGAGGTATAAGTTTAGCAAAGCTTCAAAAACGTCAAATCTTCAGAAAAAGGAAGATTGACAGTCTATTAAATTATCCACAAATATCATCACAAGTTATTAAATTCTGCACACAATGACACGAACTGTATTTTTTTCCCTTCGTATTCTTTTTATTCATTCCATTCATTACAATTTTCAAGCATATAATAAATAATGCGATTTGTTAATTTTTTTAATCTCTCCCTATAAAATCACATTGCAATAGTATCTATAGCTAAACTATGTCTATTATACCATTACATATGTATGTATTTGTACCTACACATATTTACAATTTACAACCGACTGTATAAATTGTTTCGGTGCATTATGACAAGTTAGATAAAAAAACTGTTACGGACAAAAGGTTCGGCCTTGGAATTAAATTACAACATCACTCACATGCCTCGTAAAAATTGAAAAACTATGTTACATCTTCATTGGGTTGTATGCACAATATCCCCTATTTATTTTACGCACAAGAACATAATGGCTTCGCACTACATTAACTTGTAGCAACGTTGTGTTGAGTGCTTTAACAATTGTGTCATTAGTCATTCGTTGAACGCATGTAGAATGTTATCATTTTTCATCTCATTTGTTCCTGATTGCAATTAAAACATCAGGTACTCTTGCAGTTTTACATAAAACGAATTTTGACGTTCGACGAAGGATCCTAAAGTACCAATGTCTATACCTTCAACTTAGAAACTGGTACCTTTTGATACTTTGACGACGATATGTATACACCATACTGGAGTAAATATAGCAATGTGACATAATATCAACATCAGCATGGTTTTTAAAAAGCATATATAAATGTTTTATGTGGAGAGGAGCATACCCACACTATTAACATTAACGCTAAAGCTGAACTAAAACTAATGAACACATCTGTAGAACAGTCTTGTAAAATAACGACATGCACCTTGAATGAATAAGCTTGATTAAATACAATGCAAAACAGATTACGAAAGGAAATCTTATTTTGAGATTAACTATAAGTATACGCTATATCTATAGTGTAGGTGGATGTTTATGAAATTCATTACTCACATAAGCAAAACTATATGAGGCTATACATAATACATATCGTCGGTGAAGTATCAAAACGTACCAATTTCTGTGTTGAAGCTTTAAAAATTGGTACTTTGGGATCCTTCACCGACGTCATGTAAATACATACAATGCATGTGTACCCTTGAACGTTGTCAAGTTCAGTCCAAGGCCAGAGAGTGAAGAGTAGAATCCAAACACTTTCATTGCATACAACATGCTTACATAATAGTTACGTTACGAGTTATTAGAAGTTTATAATTTTACTGCATATTGGCACATATGAGGAGTCATATTAATCATTAAATAATGCTGATACGGACAATGTTTACGTTAAAGAGCATCTTCCTATATATTCCACCCTGGTACATTCTTCTTTCTCACTTGCACATCAATTGAATTACAGCCTTTGTTTATCACCCGCAAAACATTAACAAAATGCTGCATAACTGTGAGATGAAGTGGTTATGTAACATTATTACTGATAAGTTCATGATTCTCTTATCCGTTGGTATACTTTAGTTTCAGTCTGTCAGCCGGTAAACATGGACTTATAAATGTGTCGAAGAATTTATTAAAATATAATTTTTCCTATTATAATAGATTATTATAGTAGTATTTATACAAATTATCCATCACAGTATATCTTGTAAAATGGGAAATCTATGTCGAGTGATCCTGTTCGGATCCATTATCGTCCTTTTTCACAGTGTAAACATTTGTTACGCTAAGAATATCTTATTCTTCTTCCCAATATCTACATATAGTCATCGTATACCAGTATGGCCACTGGTGGAGGACATGGTGGCGAAGGGTCATAACGTTACATTTGTTAATCCGTACCCCCCGAAGGAGCCGAATCCAAAAGTGACGGAATTTGCTCCTGCCGAAATGGTGAAGTTCGTCATGGATAATGAAGAAGGTCCAGTTGCAGTAAAGATGCGTCAGGAAAAGTCTATCGAGTCCAGTTGGTTTGTACTCAGCGAGTGGGGATTAGAGATGTGCCGGATGTTTATAGAAAGCCAGGATACGCAAGAGTGGCTGCAGAAGAATACCTTTGATTTTATTGTGATTGATGGGTTGTATAATGATTGCGGTCTTGGGCTTGCCTATAAATTCAACGCACCTTACATAATTTACGACACTTCGACAGTATTTATGTGGCAATATGATACTTTTGGAATGCCCCAGGAGGGTTCGCTCCCGGATATGCAATACCACTACCCACAAGATATGACATTCGTGCACCGGTTTTGGACCATTTACAACTCCCTCTATTGGGCGCTTGAGAGGGAATTTTATTATTTACCAAAATTGACGGAAGTCCTCAGGAAAGGTCTGAACCTCCCAGACCTTCCACAGTTGCGGGAAATTGAAAAGAACGTTAGTCTAGTTCTGTTGAACTCCCATTACAGTGAAGAATTTGCGAGGTCCCTACCTCCTCTGGTGATTCCTGTTGGAGGAATGCATATCAAAGAGAAAAATAAGCCGCTGCCGAAAGTAATTGATCATTCAGTATAAATCAGAATGTTTTGTAATTTAAAAATTTGATAGTTAAGTTTTTTTAGTGATATTTAACATAGTTTTAAGCTATTTAAATTCCTTTTTATTTTGTATACTATTAGAATTTCGAGGATTTCATCGCATCAAGTGGTGACAAAGGATTTGTGTACATCAGTTTCGGGAGTGCAGTTCAAATGTCAGCGGCGCCACCAGAAATTATAGCTGCATTTTTAGGGGCTGTGAAGCGAATTGATGTAAATTTCGTTTGGAAATGGGACGCGGAAATTCCTGCTGATATCCCCAAAAACGTTTTTATGCAAAAATGGATGCCCCAGCAAGACATTCTTGGTAAGCGTTTCTATCCTGATTTCGTGAATGCGGATGAAGTGTCAAAATTTGTGTTTTAATAATAAAATCCATACCACTTATGTCTGTAAATGATTACATGGTTACTGGATAATTTCAATGAAGCAATTCATTAATGAAGATAATTTTCGCAAACTTATATTGCAGCTCATCCTAAAATTAGAGGTTTCGTCACTCACTCTGGACTGATGAGCATACAGGAAGCTGTTTACCACGCTGTACCACTTGTGTCCATGCCAGTATTTGCCGAGCAAGACTACAACGCCGAACGTGTTCAAACTGGGAAGTATGGGATTCAGTTGGAAATCACTACTGTGACGGAAGACCAACTAGTTGATGCTCTCTCCAAGATTTTATATGACCCCATGTGAGTTTCCCTCCTGAATCTATGTACTTATTAAGTAGTTAGTTATTTAAAAAAGTTATTAAAGTTAGCTATTAAAGGTGGTAATACCAATTAAACATTAAA
This sequence comes from Lipothrix lubbocki, assembly GCA_034696945.1. Taxonomy (NCBI): domain Eukaryota; kingdom Metazoa; phylum Arthropoda; class Collembola; order Symphypleona; family Sminthuridae; genus Lipothrix; species Lipothrix lubbocki. The sequence continues at coordinate 22,548 of JAQGAK010000626.1, forward strand.
TGTCATTGTACTTCCAAATATTTCCTGTAGCTATAAGCAACGAATTCAAGAGAAATCCCGTCGTTTCCGAGATCGGCCGATGAAGCCAGCTGACACTGCGATTTGGTGGGTGGAATTCGTCCTTCGACACGGAGACACGTCCTTTTTAAAGCCTGTGGGTATTTACCAGAATTGGTTTGTAAGACGATCTCTGGATGTGTACGCTTTTGCTTTCATCATAATGGCCGTAATTTTAGCCGTCCTAACAAAAGCAGCCAGTCTGGTATCAAATTTTTTCAAGCCCAAACAAGATGGTCAGTACGCTCGGAAGCAAGTTGACAAAAAGAATAAATAAAAGTACACCGACAGGTATTAGAGCGTTTGAATGGTTTTCAAATAACATGGTACTATACATACATACTTCCTGTGATACAGTATTTTGTCATTAGTAAATAAATTGTTGTTAATTAAGTATCTACAAATATCATTCATGTTTTTTTCACTCATGTGTTTATGAGGTTTATCTTTTCGAAACCTGAGTCTAAGCTTAATTATAATGTACGCTTAAATATTATTCTTTATAATTCCTTAAAACTTGAAACAATAAAAACGGTCTAGAATGTTTTAAGTATATGGTTCATTAAAGCCAGAAGTTCTTGTAGTATAGCAGTCCTACAGTATAGCTTTATCCCATCCAGGTGCCTGGAAGCAGTTGACAAAACTGTGAGAAGATAGATAAAATACAGGTTTTAAGTTCAAGGAAGATCACAAACATAGAAGAAATTCTTTAACTCACAATTGTGTAGCTTCTTTATAGCTTCATAAAGATTGATAGAAATATTGTGCGAAGCAAATGTGAATTAAAAAGGCCTTGAGCGTATTGCTATGCACGCAACAAATATGCATGCATCGGTCATCAGTAGTGCGAGTATAATTACATATTCGTTTTGTCGCCGTTGATTTTGAAGGGATATATAGTTTAGGAACTGTTTATCTGAAGGAATCTTGGTCGACATGAAATCGCATTACATGTGACCAGTTTTGTTCTGTGGAGGTCTAGAGGTTGTAGGTATACTCACGCAAAGAATAATCCTTCTATACACCTCATACTTTATAGTAGCTTCCACAGATTCAACCGGCTGATGTTACGAGTAAGAAAGGGTTAAACAGCTGCATAGCACAGTATTGGAATAATTACAGTGTGAGTACTGTGGAAATTAGAATATTGGTGGTCATATAGTGGGAAACATGGGATCTCCGGTGAAATTGTCATTACTTGTATTTACAATAATAATTATTGTATTTATTGGAACTCGACATGTGAAAGGTGCAAGTATTTTATTTTACTTCGGAGTGTCCACCTACAGCCATAGGATCCTAGTATGGCCCTATGTGGAAAAGCTGGCTGCGCTCGGTCACGATGTCACTTTCTTATCGGGCTTCCCACCAAAAAATCCCAATCCCAATGTGACGGAATTCACTCCCAAGTCCTTGCAAGATTTAGTTAATGTAATATTTGGAAGCGAGGTTGATCTCATAGAACACCGGGAACAGGGACAGCATTACAAAACATGGACAAATTGCGAGGAATCCGGTGTGATATTGTGTGACACCATGATGAAGGACCCTGAATATGTCAATTTTATCAAAAATAAACGATTTGATTTGGTCGTCATCGACTATCTGAACAACGAATGTGGATATGGGATTGCAAAATACCACAATGCGAAATTTATCATCTTTAATACAAACCACCCCATTATGTGGCAGTATGACTCTTTTGGAATGCCGGCGGAAACTTCCTTTATACCCGACACAGCAAGAAGCTACCCGCCAAGTATGAGTTTTAGCCAGAGAATTGCTAATACTCTTTGGCCTCTAAGATGGTATTTCAACCGGGTTTTCTTTGTGTATCCCAAAATGGAGGCTGCCATAAATGCGGGATTTGGATGGGAAGGTGAAGATCGTATTTCATTTCGGGATATGGAACAAGATACCAGCCTAGTTCTGCTCAACTCGCATTTCACTGTAGACTACGCCAGGTCTTTACCCCCAATGTACATACCAGTTTGTGGCTTACATATTACACCTTCAACGACGAAGTTACCCAAGGTATGTACCATTTGTTATAACCCTATAAAAACTCACATATTATATTATACAATTTTTTTTAATATTACACTATATTTCAGAATATTCAAGAGTTCGCGGACGGATCCGGGGACGCTGGTTTCTTTTACGTGAGTTTCGGATCTGCCCTCAGTATTTCCAAAGCTAAACCAGAAATTCGGCAAGCCTTCTTTGGTGCTTTTGGGAAGTCCCACATGCGATTTATCTGGAAATGGGATGGAGATCGCCCTGCTGATATGCCAAAGAATGTGTTCACTGCACCTTGGATGCCCCAAGCTGAGATTTTAGGTAACCTTTAGAATAGAAGTGTATAGTTATTATTAAATATGATTAATAGAAGTGTAGCTATATAATGACTAATAATACACCTAGGAGATTCAATGAGATTTTAAGTAACATGGTTGTAATATAAATAAACATAATAATTAACTAAACCTTGCTTCATTATATCTGTACTAAATCTTTGTCCGGGAATATCTGTAGCTCATCCAAAAATCAAGGCCTTCATTACCCATTCGGGGCTCTTGGGAACCGCAGAAGCTATTGCGAATGCCGTTCCACTCATAGCTTTTCCATGCTTTGCTGACCAGGATTACAACGCGGATAGAATGGAACAAGTAGGATATGGAATTAAACTGGAATTAATAGGATTAAAACAACAGGATGTTGAAGATGCTATGGATAGAATTATTACCGACACCTCGTAAGATGATATTTACTGTACAGTTACTTTTCCTCTTTTTTGTAATTTGAATAGATGTTCCTCGTCAAATAATTCATTTTTATGCTTCATTTCACATATATTCGATGAGTTAACGTTGTTAATACGAAATCAATCGTGATCTGTAATGTCGTAGATACAAGAAAAACATGCAAGAAATCTCAAAACGGTTCATGGACAGGCAGAACCATCCACTGGACACGGCTGTTTGGTGGACGGAATATATCCTCAGACATGAGAAATCTCGTTTATTGCTACCAAATGGAAGATATCAGTACTGGTTTGTTCGGAGAAGTCTCGACGTTTGGGGGTTCATTATTGGAAGCTTAGGGCTCATCATTGGTGTCATACTGGGTTACCTTATCTGCTCTCAAATGCTCAAGCCCCGAATTACTAGGACAAAAGTGAAAAAGAATAAATGAAATTGTTCTCCATATATCATGTAACAGATAGTAAATCAACAAATAAAAAAATAATTGGTGCTTATTAGGCTAATAATGCCTTGAAAGTATTGTAAGTAATATGTTGAGAATATTTATATTTGGTTGTTATAGTAGATAGGTATTTTGATTGATACAGACAGGTATTTTGATTGTTATAGACAGGTATTTTAATATTTTTCAAAGGTAATTTACAGGTAAGAAAATATGTTCAAGCACGAACATGGGCTAGTTAATTAACTGTTATTGGAGTAGGTGACGTCCCAGTGGTTACCTTCCAAAGCGTAGATGTTACCAGCAGGTGATTTGTATTGAGCAGCGCCTTCACCACGGTTTCCAATGAAGCTGAAGCGTGACTTGATGTAGTTGTTGAGGCAGGAGTTAAGTCTGTAGTCAACCTTGTATCCGTTCTTGTGAGAATAATCGCTTCTACTGCTATGTCCAACCTGTAATGATTAAATCATTTGTTTCATTCGGAATCAAGTAATATCCACTCAGAAATAACACTAACTAATAATGAAATCAGCTTAAAAAACCTTACTTCAGTTCCTCCGGTAACGGTAAGGGGACATCCGGATGCGCTCTTCAAGGTGACTACGCCATTGATGGTGACGGTATTGATATCTTCCAATGAAGTGCAGGAGGACCGTCCACGGTCGCTACATCTACCCGACGACGAGATATCAACATCTATTATTAAAATAGAATTTCATTATCTAGATTATTCTCCACAAGATATCTGAATCCTTCAGAAATTTGAAGTGTTCTTTTCAATAATAATATTAAACAATAACCAATATTAGTATTCTCTGAATATTTGGAATGACAACTTACCAGCCGCTCTAAGGCGTGCCAATGCCTCAGAATGGGGTAACTTTTGGGCGCTGCTGTAGAAGGATAAATTGTACAATAGTTTAGCCAAGCAAATATAGGAACAAATAAAATATTTAGTACTTGCTATTTTTTTAAGTTGTATTTTAAGTTATTTTCAATTTAAAATATTGTTGGTTCAACAGGCCATTACAAAGCTTACCTTCCTAAGACCAAGACTGTCAAGAAGGCAGCGATGACGAAGAGTTTCTGCATGTTGAAGTTGTTTGTAATTCGCTAAACAGTTGTGAATCTCAAATTGAGGCTGGTAGAACGTTTCACTGACTTATAAAGTTATAAATTAACAACTTCGTTCTTTTATACTCATGGATGGAGCCTCCGGTTTCGCATCTATTATAATTATATATGTACTGAATGACTATTATTAAAGCCCTGTCAAAGACAGGGTGACCAGTAATAATATACTCCTGGTCGTACAGTAATCGTTTTGGGTCAAGTTACATATACATATTAATAGTATTCTCAGTAATATTAAATTTATGTGCGGTTTAGGAGATAAAGGAACGCAGAAAAGCGCGGGCGGTTTTTATTTTTAGACGCAAAATATTTTGGAACATGCCTACTATTATGAATTATGATTTTTCATGTACTCCTGTCTTGCATGTTAGTTAATGGATCCTTACTATATATATTTAAGGCATTAAATAATACTATCCGATCATTGCTTCGCAACGATTTATAGCATCCCTAAACGGGTGTTGTAAATCAGTTAGGGATTCCAAATTGTGCCCTACCCAGCGATCAGTTATCAAACTGCGTCATTTGTTGTCAAATGATTATTTTAAATTATTTAAATTAACCGATTTATCGCATCTTTGCATCTTAGTTAGCCATCATGCATAGGTATGCCGTTTTAATATAATCGGACCAAGAGTCTGCGAGTATTAAATAATTTTAATAGCAAAATCGAATAACGTTATTGAGTGATCTTATAATTTTCAAAACCAAAGTTACAGCCAAATCGGATGACGGGTTTTTGAGCAATCGTGAGTCACATGAACAATCGTGTCCGGACAGACAGACATACGGATGTACAGACATTACAAACTAATAAAGGCGCTAGTATGTATATACTACCTCTAACAAATACGAAAAAACATGATGTTTTGACAGCTGAATACGTGATATGTTGAAGTATAAAAAACTGAATTAATCAAATTGTATTTTAAAGTAGTCATAGTAGTTACATCTATAAAAGCCCTACACTAAACACTATGCAAACCCCCAACCTTTGTGCGCGCGTAGGCAACATTGTAATACATACTAATCAATATTGTTTCAATCAATAATGAAATTATCTATTGTCAAGGTGTTTTTACATTAAATCTCCAACAATGGGGTTTCTCATATATATACCTCATGGCTACGGTTGATAATAATAATAGGACTAAACCTTGGACTGAAAATATATATCGCTATTACAAGAATATTAAACAAACTACGGGTATATACATATAATAAAATATGCCATTTGAGGTTCTGAACCTCAAGAAAGTCATTGATGAGAGAATGGAACACATAATTATTCATAATCGAGAGTTGTCGAATCGTTTCCGAAACGTAATATATATTACAAATTACGTGGAACTGCAGTCGACGTTTGCGAAACGTATTACATTATGTATCCTACAAATAATTACGTAAACTCTGCAGTCGTCTGTAGCTTCTATGGACAATTGGAAGCCTATGTAAATGTTTAAGTTAAATAATTTATCAGCTTTCAAAAGCCACGAATTATTAGGACAAAAGGGAAAAGGAACAAATACAATTGTCCACAGTCGATTTATGTAGGTAAAATCCATGTACAAGATAATCGAAACATAAAAATTCTCGTAAAACAACGTGCAGCTTTGATTTCATAGCTGTTTCGTACCACATTTACCAGTAGGAAAAACATTTCGTCTTATTCATTTGATTGTATCTGTATTGTCACGTTTTCCGCCTAAAGCGTTATATCTATATATAGGTGAGCAGATGTACAGACTTTACCTGCGTGTGAATCTGTTGACGTGGAAGCTCTGAAACCACAGATTGCATGAACTAGTTTAGCTTGGAAAATAGAGTAAACTCATTAAGTATTATTTAGTGTACAATTGGTAATGGCTGTGGGCACTAATACCGACCTAATAAATTATGAGTATGATGATTTTATGAGAATGGGGCCCATTCAATGGGTAATATTATTAAATTCTTAATACACAAGTACTATCAGTATGCAAGAGCATTCATTTTTTTACAAATTTAATTTTTAATAAAAAAGCATACAAACTTACCAATAAAACAGTGTTGTACAAATCCGCACTGTATGTACAATTAATAACGATAATATTTCTAAGCAAACTACAAGTCACACCGAGATTTGCGAATATATTTTTGTAACTGATCTATTATTTAAAAAATCAATAGTATCTTCGCACTTATCTCCAAAGAACAAAGAACACTATTGCACATCAGTGCTAAGAACGGGAAGTAAAAGAATTCAAACAGCAAAGACTATACACTACAGAACACTTGTTCATTTGTTTCTTTCTACATTTTCAATATAATGAAGACATTCATTATATATTGTATAATTCTTGGGGTCATTTGTTTACTTGGAATTGGCTGGCTTCTTGATTTCGAATCAGGAGAGGTAGTTGTTCCCGTCTTGGAAGAATTGGAAGAACGTTTGGATCACTCTTGGGCCGTTCTGAATAATGACAAAATTAAGATGGATGATCCTAGACTAATTAAAGCAGTGCGGTAAGTTTGTTGTCAGAATCACCATAATCTAAAAAATTCAGTACTAAAAGTTTAATTTTTGAAAACACCGATGTGATGGTTAGAGATCTTTTCGTACCCCCATCAATGCTTCCTTACTCTTTTCGTAAGAATGGCTTATTAAACGAAAATGCGGATCCATCTGCTGGGCAAACTCAACTAGTACAAGATATCTTAAAAAGTTTGGTAGGTTTAAGTTTGTGTTCTGTAATAATATTATTACCATTGTTATTAATCATTATTTCAATTGAATGAAATAGAATTTAAGCCATTTTCGTCCAAAAGAAGCTTAGCGACTTTTAATATTCAAAAAATATAAATTCTATTGTGGTTGCAGGGAAGAAATGGATTTTTTATCGACTGTGGCGCCAATGACGGAGAATGGCATTCCAACACCATTTGGCCGGAGCGAACTCTAGGTTGGAAAGGTCTTCTTATTGAAGCGGAACCAACAATATTTGAAGCATTAAAAAGGAGAAATCGAAATGCATGGTTAGGACAATTTTGTTTGTCTATAAATCCGTATCCATCTGAGGTAGGCATTAAACTTCTAAATTTTCACTAAATGCTATAATCTTAAACATGAAAATGACCTAATCTTCAAATATTTAAACAATCTTTCACCACAGATGTCGTTTCGTGGTAATGGATTGGGAAGTCGTTTAGAGGAATCTAAGAGAGCCCAAAGCAAGATTCAATGCATTCCATTGTACTCTGTTCTATTAGCAATTAATCGAACTACTATCGACTATTTTAGCCTTGATGTGGAGGGGGCCGAAATGGCTGTTTTACAGACTGTCCCCTTTGACAAAGTTGTTTTCAAGGTATTTGTGTCACAATAGAAAAATTATTTAAATATTAATTGCTAACTGAAGTTTTTGTGCTCAACTTGCTCACGATTTTACATATTAATATAGATATAAGGATTATAGTTCTATAGACGGAATATACAAAAGCAATATATTCATCATTTATTTTTCATTAAAATTATTATTCATAAAATTTTCCCTTCATTTGACCTTCGTAGGTAATTACAGTCGAGACCTGGGGTGAGCAACGAGTAAAAGACATGATTGCATTCATGGAAAGTAAAGGTTATATATTTTATCAGTCCGTCCACGTATACCGGAAACCGAAGTATCTGGCCCAAGACTGCATTTTCATTCACAAATCGGTGAAACTTACGGCGGACCAAGCTGCCCGAATTGGAAGTCATGTTGAGATGTGAAAAGTCATACGTTGTTATTACGTTTCTTTTCTAAATAAATTCTAAAAATTCCTGACACGATATACATACATACATAATATGTGTATGTATATAAGTACGTCAATATCAGGATTATCTAATTAATGTAAAAATGATTTAATAAGTGTAATTAAATATTTGCAAAAAATCAATAAATGAATAAGCTCGTATTTGTTTAAATACATAATTTAAGTGTATAATAAGTTCGACGTCCCGGGGCCTTCGCACTCATCGCATTACCCTTTTATCAATATTAAATAATCACTGTCTCTATATTGCATTTTGCATTTATTAGTGTACAAAACAAACTTCCAAGAATTTCAACTATATTCATAGAAAAATATTAGATAACAAAACGTGATAATCGTTGCTTTCACCTGTGCCAGTCAACAAGGAAAACATTAAATTGCAATTATGATAAACATTGTTATTCATGACAAATGGTTAGTCATACTGAATACGATATGTATAAAGCCGAGAGAGAATTAAGCGGACCAGTCAAAAGTCACACCAAAAGGATATAATTTATCTTTATTAGCGTGCTGTAAAATATGTCAACAGTCAACATATCTTCTAACTTACACATATTATCATTACCTCGAAAAAACGCTTGCGAAAATCCTTTGAAGTCCACGTCACTCTATTCTCTTGTTTATATCTGAGCTTTATTACTTACTTACTGGATCACGCAGGAAAAATCGGCTTTTCGGGGTGACAACTTTTGTTACTTTGTCATTGATAAGATAATACACTAGCCATCCCTATGTAGCACCTACATATTTAATCAGCATTTATGTGAATGATTTCAATGAATCACTGATTAAAAATGAGCGTTTTGGAAATATTTCGGTGTAACCAAAGGATTATGTACTATTAAATATTGTACTAAAACATGTTGACAGACAATAATATATACATACATTGTTCATGGATCACAACGTTAACTTGAAACGTTTTTATTTGGTATTTAGCGAATTATGTCATTGTAATCACTGTTGCTGATAGGAAATTATGTAAAGGTTGTCTCATCGTGCTCCCTTCCATAGAATAAAACCGTGGTTGCAAACCAGGAGTTCATTAGTTGAAGAATTGTCGCTGACATAGAGATTTTAATAAAGTAATTATTTTCAATAAGATTAAGTAAATTGCATCTACACGTTTAACATTGCATCTTGTTTCCGACTTGTTCTTGGTCAAAATTCATTCTTTCAAAATGTCTTCCAAACAATTGCTAGTCGCTATTGTAGCGATTGCCCTGATGGCCGGCTTTGCTACCGCCTTCGTCGAAGTAGCTGAAGTTGCAGTGGCAGGGACACCCCGGGGTAATATTGGCTGGGTCAGAAATTGTGAGTTTAAAATTATTTAAATTTGTTCATATTTAAATTATAAATACCTATTTACTAGTGTAATAAATTCAAAACTAATTATAATCAAATTTCTATAGGTGGAGGACCCGCGTATCGAACCAATTTCACTGTGAGCAGTTGTGAGAGCCAGGGATGCCTCCTTAAAGTACGCCAAAACTACTCATCCGGATTCAATTTTCGCCCCAGTAGTATGTCAAATTTTAATTCATTAATATCTAAATACTTTAAGTATTGAACGAGAATACAAATTATAAACATATCACTAATAATAAAAATAATGATAAAAGTATTAGTAATAATTAATTATAGTAGTCATTAGTTTTAAAATTAGACCAAATTATTATTTTCAGCTGCAAACATTACTTCTTTACATCTGACCGTGTCGGCAAGCAGAGGACCAGTTTTTCAAACGACCTTTTATAATCTGACACTAAATACTTCATCGGAATATACCGTAACTTATCCCTTATCATTTGGAGACGTGTATGCGAACAAAAACATATCTCGTCAGGTAACATCCGAATTTTTGTACAAACTAATAAATAAATAAAATATATACCTAATTATATTCTCGCATGCCATATTCTTTCAATATTAAAGTCAACAAGAAATTAATCATTCTAATTTTTTTAACAGCAACAAAATATCACGGTGGGACTATATGGCAATGGAACCCGCCAGGAAGTGTGTGCCACATTTGATGTTTTCATAAACCCATCGGCAACTGGCAGTGGATCCGTTATCAGCTTCTCTATTCTGCTTCTCGCAATCAAACAACTGCTAGTTTACTTAAACATTTAATAAATGAACTTGATCAGGATTAGTGTTGTATCTAAGTGAGTGTGTTACAGTAGTGTTACATCTAAATGATTAGTAAAAATACTAATGTGAATTTTGCCTGCGTGATCTTATTTAGTTGTAAAATTAGTTATAGTATATACCAAAAATGTACGTTCAATAACTTTTTAATATACCTAATAATAAAGAATTAATTGTTATGCAATAAGCAATGTTTAATATTTACAATGGCTGATTATGACTGAGTGACGACATTTGTGCCAGTTGTAATTAATTGGTTTGATTAATTCAGGAACCGGAATTTGTTGATCAGCCCAGTATAGTTTAGTATAGCCCATGTCATCTAAAGAGGTAATAGTAAGAGAGGTAAGGTCAGGTGTCAAGTCGTCATTGACAAGATAATCAACTAACCAACCCTATGTAGTACCTACATATTTAATCAGCTTATTCTCACAATATTTCCTATTATACGATATTAATCATATTTATTTGAATAATTTCAATGAATCACTGATTAAAATACGTATTTCGGAAATATTTCGAAGTAAGCAAAGGATTATATGTATATTTATATCAATATTGTACTAGAAAGTACTAAAAACTTGACAGACAGTGATACATATATAGTAGTCATGGATCAATATGTCAACTTTACCCGTTTTTATTTGGTATTTAGCGATTGATTGATATCATTTGCTCCATCGTAATCAATGTTGAAGTTGCTGATAGGAGATTGTAAAGGTTGTCTCGTAGTCTCATCGTGCTGCACAGAATAAAACCGGGGTTGGAAACCATTCATTAGTTAAAATATTGTTGCTGACAAAGAGATTTTAATAAAATAATTATTTATTATTTTTAGTAAGATTAAATATATTATATCAAAACGTTTAACATTGCATCTTGTTTCTAGCTCGTTGGCGAACAAAAACATATCACGTCTGGTAACAATCGAATTTTTGTACAAAATAATTAATAAATAGAAAATTCTATTCTCGCATGTCATGCTAATCGTAAGTTTCAATATTAAAATCAACAAGAAATTTATCATCGTATTTTTTAATAGCAACAAAATATCCCACGGGACTACATGGCATGGCAATCAAATTAGCACTGAAGTGTGAGCCCTCTTTGATGTTTTCATAAACCCTTCGGCAGCATCCCGGTTATCAGCTTGTCTATAAACAATTAGTTTACTTTAACGTTTAACAAATGAACATGGTATAATTACTGGATGTCTTTGTCAACATAACATAACCTAATCTCAAAAGATATCGTTGGAGCTGTTGCCCAATTATCATAGTGCGGCCTAAAATAAGTATTAATTAAATAAAATATTAAATAACCACTATATGATACAGAAAGTACAGATAAAGTACTTTAGCTTAGACAAAATAAAAATCGGAATCAAGAACATATTTCCACCAAGTCTTATTACGGGCCCCTGTTGGCGAATTCCTTGACTGAAATCTGAACAAAGAAAGGGCAAGCTGCGTGACCACTGAAAATAAAAGCACTAAATTTAACCATTCATTATTAGCATATTCAATTTAAAATCGCTTGCCACACTGTGATCTGAGAACTATGTTGATGTTCTTATCATCTTATTATTAGTAGAAATACTTAACGCCTGCGTATTTACAAATTACGCCAAAAATGCATAAAATGGAAAACGTATCGTATAATGAACCCCTTACCCGGAATAAATTCATTATCAAATTAATTTTATCATCACAACGGGCATTACTTCTCACTTTAACCGTCTTCAGAATAAATTCCATGAATGGATAATCCATTAGAACATGGACGATCATATCGTATAAATAATTATCATTATGAAATAAAAATCAGTTTATTAAATTCATTATGGAATAAAAGCCAATTTAATTTTACTATTACATTTAGGGTATGACGATTTTTAAATGCCCTCGATATTTTACGTGTCCAGTATTTTCTGCTTGCCAGAAGGCAAAAATAAAACAATTTATGCCCTAATTTCCCGCTTGGAAATAAATGCCGGGCAAAAACTCGTGGCAAAAATGGCATAAATTATGGCAAAAAATACACATTCCCGGGCAAATTCAATTTGTGTGGTATTGCAACATATATTTACAATTTACTATCCTAATGGCAGAAACCGTAGACTGGAAGCTCCACAACCACCATTGCCCACAAATACCCGGCTTCGTGGGGTCAATTTCACAAGAAATCAACGAAATGAAAGTGGATCATCCTATTATGAGCAATCTGAATCGTTTTAACTATTTATAAGCAAATTTTCCTAAAACCCGATTTTTACCCGATAGAACCCGGATTATTGAACCGGTGCATAGTTAGCTACCCTGACGTATTTACAGCGCATTAGTACAAAGAATTTGCGCAATCTCAGAGCCCAATTATTAATTTTTGAGATGGGTACAACTCCGATTTTGCAAACTTCCATCCGATTATACCCGCCAAAACAGGGTCAATTAAAATAAAATCATAACAGGGCAGTTTAAATAACTCTTTTAAGTGATTTTACCATTTTACATTACACTATTGATTTACACGTGATAGATTATACTTCGTCCAACTGAAACCGAAAAAATCCAAAAAATCGGTTAAAACCCGAAATTTCGAAAATCTAAAAATAATAACTGATGTAGAATATTTTTATGAATGTCTGTTCTGTGCCAAATTTCAGCAAAATCGGTCGATAAATGGAGGCACAGGAAAGAGGCACCAAAACCGACTTGAGACCCCCCTAGCCCCTCACCTGAAATTTTCAGAGATGCAAAAACCGACTCGAACCTCCCCAAATGATCCCCCCAACACATTCTAATGCCAGTTCGGGGAAATTAAAAATGAACTCTATATTTGTTATCTCTCTATCAAATAGGACAACAAATAAATATTAATTTGATAAAACCATTATTAAATTGTAATTTTAATTAAATAATTATTTTAGGTAATTATTAAAAGTATTAATTAAATAAAATATTAAATAACCATTAATAATTACCATTATATTATATACAAAAAGTACTTTAGCTTAGAAAATAAAAATCGGAATCAAGAACATATTTTCACCAAGTCCTATTATGGCCCCCTGTTGGCGAATTGCTTTACTGAGATCTGAACAAAGAAAGGGCAAGCTGCGTGACCACTGACCACATGGGAAATAAAAGTTCTTTAGAGGCTACTAATTTACAAATTATTTGCAATTAGTCTGTGCATTATGCATCTTTGTTTTGGCTCCTACAATGGCTGATTATGACTGAATTACGACGTGTGAAGGGTTATTGTTTTCGTTGTGCAAGGGGTGTGAATATGAGGTACGAATTAATTTAGTATACTATTAAAAAATTATTTTGATAGTGAATTAGTGAAATTAACGAAGAAAAGTGCTTTTATAATTTGGAAATTATTCTCTTTGTATTATTTGAAAGGTTAGTAATGTAGTAAGTAATTATTCATAAAGTTGGACGTTATTTATTTAAGGATATTGCTAAATAGGATTTATTACCCATCCACATGGACTTAACCCGACCTTACTGAGTGAATTTTACTTATACTTATGTACTGATTACAGTAAAAGCCTTATGTGATGTTCTTGTTTGTGTGTCAGTTGTCAGTATTATTTTGGTTTGATTAATTTAGGAACCGGAATTCGGTGGTCAGTCCAGTTTAGTAGAAGTTCTGTAGACCATGTCATCAGGAGAGGTAGTGGTGGAGCTTAGCGAAAGTGACCTTGGAGATGTCCCGACGAATGCAAATGCTGATCCAATTTTCTTAGAGGAAGATACCCATTGCCCCATCGTAACAATCAGCGCTAACATTTTCGAAGATCAGTGTGACGATCAGGAGCTTTTGCTGGGACCAAATCATGCAGAAACTGTTTCATCCTGTGACGAACAATATGTTGGGAGTGTCGAGAATCCCACGTCCGAAGTTGGGACACCCGGTCACTCCTGTAATGATGGAGGTGTCCGTGTCCAATCGCCCGCTTTGTCATTTGACTCAAGATTAGAAGAGAATAACGTTACACGGACAATAGATGTACAAATGCAGACAAATGAAGTTCCCGATCTGGTTAGAAGTCCACCTCCCGGGTCGTCAAGTTCATCGTCATCTCTTTCGGATACCTCTGGACCGAGAGTTACAATCAATAACAGCATATTTGAGGTTTGCGAATCGGGTGGAAGCAGGTGCAATACGCCAAGAACACCAGCACCGGGACCAGTGACTGGATCATCCGACAATCCGCGATTGACTAATTTTTTTGAATTTGGAAGCAAATCCGTACCAATGATTGCAACTCGAAGGAAAGGTACGGCTGATGTAAAATTACCTCCAGTTAAGTTACCTCGAATCGCTCATTATAAAGCAAGGCTTCCAGAAGATGAAGTGAAATACGTGGAGGAGCTGAAGACGTTGCATAATGTAGCCATACCGGCTCGAAGAGTTTAGTGCATTTAATTTCCACATTTTTTTTATTTTCTAAAGAATGTTTTACTTTATTGTATTTTGACTTTTGACATTGTATTGTTGGTAATGTTTTGTCCTTTTCTCGATTTGTAATAGCAGGGGGAATTGGAAGTTGATTCTGATGAAGAAGCGCAAGACTTGTCGTCGTCTTTGCCGAGAGTTTTCCGTAGGAAGGAAGCGGTTTTTAAAACTCACGATTTTAAGTACAGGAAGTTTTCTACAAATCATTTAGCTGCACACCACCAAAGGGATAAGGTATGTACACATACAAGTAATCTTGTAAATTACAAAATCCGTCGGTAGTTTGTCCAAACATACCACAATAATTGTTTGCTATCAAAACAATTTCCTGCAGATCGTTTCAGCCATCGACAAGAATCGGGTATTAATCGTAGATGGATTTACTGGATGTGGCAAGACAACACAAGTGAGTAATTACGGAATTTTTGATGTTTAAGTGTATATTGATTTATAAATAGTGTTATTTTCTTAGGTTCCCCAATTTATTATCGATCACGCATTTGAGACAAATCGACCCTGCAATGTAGTCGTAACTCAGCCGCGGCGATTGGCTGCAATTTCAGTGGCTCGTCGGGTATGTGAAGAACGAGGCTGGAATGTCGGATCAGTTGTGGGCTACCAAGTTGGAATGGAAAAAGTTGCCGGACCCGACACACTTGTTACATTCATGACGACCGGAGTACTCTTACAGAAGCTGACGAGATGTCGCAGTTTGCGGCAATGGTCACATATTATTATTGACGAAGTGCACGAAAGGGATTTATACTCGGACTTGCTTCTTCTATTCATTAAGAAAATCCTGATAGATGATGTGGACGGTCATCAAAGTGATGTTAAGCTAATTTTAATGTCTGCTACTTTGGACACGAAACTGTTTTCACAATATTTTAAAACTCAGAGGGATGTCTGTGAAATCGATGAGACGCCTGTTGTCAAGATCCCATCGTTTCAACGAAAGTTCCAGATAGAAGAAATATATCTTGACGAGCTCGTGCCTAGTTCCGTAAGTTAACAGTCATATTGGTATATTTAAATGTGCATACAGTAACAAACTGAATTAAGATCTAACGACATGTTACACTGAAGGAGGAACTACAAGAAATATCTGCCAACTTGGATATTGAACGGCCGGCAATACTCCCTGAAATATATCAGTATGCCGTAAGAACAATCTTAAGTATGGACGATTACGAGAAATCTAGAAAAGAAAACGAGACGAAAGAGGTAAGAATATCCTAACCCAGCAATAAGATACAAGATTTTGTCCTTTAAATTAAACATTTCTATTGTCACCGCAGAGTTTGAGGGGCTCAGTTCTAGTTTTTCTTCCTGGATTAATGGAAATTAAAACATTGAAGAAATTACTCGAGGATGAATCGAAGAGGCCTGCAGAGTACGGGAAATAAATTTTTATATCACTTGAATAGTTTATTAGTTTTGTAGAATATATTACTCTGCTTGATTTATAAGCCGTTGACGTATAGTTGTTATGCGTAACTATTTCAGGAACGGCTGGACGGGTTTGAACTGGGACATTGTTCCTCTACATTCATCCATTACGGCAGAAGAGCAGTCATTGGTTTTTAAACCTCCTGAGAAGTTTCGTCGAAAAATTATTCTTTCAACAAATATTGCTGAGAGTTCTATCACAGTTGCGGATATTGTTTATGGTAAGCATTTCAGTTCGAAATAAACCTTAACCTACTAATACATAATGATTCTACAGAATAATGTGTAGTTAATTTTAAATTTAATAAGAACCACTGTGTACATAGTTATGGACTTTTGTCTCACCAAATCCAATTGCGTGGATTCGAGCACCAATTTTAGTTCGCTTAGAGCGTGTTGGGCATCAGTAAATCAGTGCATACAACGGAAGGGTAGAGCTGGGCGAGTTCAAGACGGTAGAGTATTTCGGATGCTGCCCAGAAAATTTTTCTCGACTTTTAGTAAAGATGCTATGCCAGACATGCAGAAATCAGCTCTCGAGCAGGTAGTACTTCAAGTTAAAACACTCGATATGGGAAGTCCACAAGAGATGCTATGTCTCGCTTTAAATCCACCGGAAATTTCTGGAATCGAAAGAGCTGTGGCTAACCTAAAGGAGGTTCATCTTTATTATTATTTTGAAACATTTGGTTTTTTTTTTAGATGTAATTGGCAGCTAGGCACATTTGGGATATTTTTGGTTTCAGGTTGGTGCAATGACTGTGATGACTACTGTAAAATACATCACCGAAGGAAGGCCTATGTATACTGTCAAGTACGACACATGTGATGGAGATGTCACATTCCTTGGAAAGCTTATGGCCACTCTACCAGTGTCCCCGCAATGTTCGCGACTAATCATGTTGGGCCATTGCTTTGGTGTACTCCGGGAGGCACTCATTATAGGTTAATAAATACATACATAAGTTTAAGTGTCAGCTTAAAATGTGGGAATAATAATTTTAATAGACACATGCTTACCGTTTCAGCCGCCGCTTTAAGCGGTAAGAGTCCGTTTTCTTCCCCTATGGACAAACAGCTGAATACTTACATGAGGAAATTAAGGTGGGCAAAAGACGCATACTCTGACTGCTTTGCCGTTCTATATGCGTACATGGTAAGAACTTAAAGTAATGAAAGCAATTAATTATAACACTGTAATTGTAATTATTAGTATTAACTATATATTTCCATATAGACATGGACTTACCAGTTCGGCACCGAAAGCCACGTTCCAGCGCGTAGAGCAGCCGAGCGCTATTGGTGCAGAGATAAGTTCGTACAGAGTTCCCAAATGAGGTAATACATTACAGTAGTATTGTGTATAATTGTTTCAAAAACGGGTAGTAAGTTGTAATGGAATGGTGTCTAGTGCTACGAGTAGTTCAGAATTACCTAGTCAATTAATTAATAGAAGGTTTACTTAAATCACAAACAGAGAAATTCGCAACCTTGTGGAGGAACTTGAGGAGCGTTTAAAGGGTTTTGGAATATTTGTCAATTCTTTTGCGCCTGAAGTAAATCATATTGATTCAATTGAAATTTCCAAGGAGGCTGCTTTGATGCTTAAGGTCAGCCTTTAAAGTTACTCTTCATTTTTGTAATTTATTAGTATTTCGTCAGTTTATGAACGATTATGAAATAATTGACAATAGATTGCTATCGCTGGAGCTTTCTACCCAAATTATTTTCAACCTCATCGATCGTATTCAAACAACTGTGCCTACGAGCGATCGAAAGAAGTTTCTGGCAACGATGTTTTCAGTACAGTGTACTATCGAAACTTTCCTACCGGCAACAATCGGGGTCACAATGGAAATGTGTATGATAACTGATCACTCATAACTCATATGAATATACATAAATCCTTCAGTAATTATTTATAGAACGCAGTTGAAGAATTGGTATATGGTTGTACAGGTATGCTAAACACATCAGTGATGAACTTTCAAACGGATTATCTGTTCCGTATGTCAAATTCGATGGTCAAAAGGTTTTTGCTATTTTTGATGGGCCAGGGAAGAAAATTGGTCCGATCTATGAAGCAGTCTACAGGGCCATTAAAAAGCGTCAGGCGAGGCACGTTCTGGAATTTAACCTTGTTGGGTACGTTGAAATTTTTCTGTTTTCAACTTCAAAATCTTACTGATTTTATTAATATTTAATAATTTACTGATTTATATTGTATATTACTTTAATGTCTTTTGATCTATATTTTCCCGAATATCACAGACTACAAGAGGAAAAAGCTGAACTGACGAGATTTCAACAAGCCCAGAGTCGAAGGAGATATATAATATGCCCCAGCCAATTTGCTCTACCCAGTGTGGCAGTGAAGCAGATTGGGATTTGCGTCACTCATGTAACTTTATTAACATACATACTTTGCTAAATCTGAACTGACGCTTTTAGAATTAATTTGATTGCCATTATTACTGTTTATTATAACCCAGGTCGAGTCTCCTAGTCAGTTTTGGATAATTAACTCGCGTCATACTAATAAACATGCAGAAATCACGATTGATATCAATACCTACCCGCTAATTAATGATGTACGTGAGAACAATGTGTACGTGAATGAATTAGTGCTCGCACCCTTTAAAGATGAAACTGGCAACGAAATGTATTACCGAGCGAAAATTCTAGCTTTTGGTCACAGGACGTCTCTGGTTTTCTTCATTGATTACGGAAATTCACGTTGGGTTGAAATAAAGTGCTTAAGGCATTTGCCGCCGGCATTAATGACTGAAGGAAAGAATTATCATACGTTTGTAGGATTAGTAAGTGTCCCAGACCACTTTTGCATATATATGTTATTTTCGTAATGTTCAGCATAATATATTTTGAATACTTTTCTATTTCATGGCTTGATTCAGGTGGTCGAATGTCGGCTAAGTGAAACTAAACCAGCTAAGGTGCACGGATCGATTTGGACGGCTTCAGCCATCCAGAAGTTCAAGGAATTCGTTGCTAATATGGTAACTTTGAGAATGGAGATTTACGCCGTGGATAATAGTGTTATCATCGGAGAAGTACTAAATAACGGTGGAGAAAATATTAATAGAATATTGATAAATGAGAACTTCGCCGACCACGGACCGGAACCTTATACGGCGACTGTAAGTTGTTTGAATAGTGTAGCAACAAACCCATTAAAAAATGGTTCCCTTAAGCTAACCTACTGCCTACACATTATATTCCTTTGAATTTAGTTCAACTACAAGGCACGATGTCGTTACAGCATAATGATGAACGACGGTGATCAAGAACAAATGATAAAAGCTTGTAATAAAGAGCAAGTTGCAAAAGCGATCGACAGGGATTTCATACCTCCGCCAACTTATGGCAGGGTGGGTCACATTTTTGTTTTATTGACATCTAGAATGCGTAAGCTTTAATTGTAATTAGGCTCCGGTTTTGTGTGCAGATGAATTGCCGATTACGCGGTCCATATAGCCCGATGGAGCTTGATTTTCAATCCCTTTGTCAAAGCAGTAGCGCCAAACAAGTGACGGTCGACAATCACAGCGTGAATTCAGTGGTTTTGGACCACGAGATTGACGGACCAACTTCCCGCCTCTTGGTTGCCGCCACGATAAACATTCATGAAAAAAGTGGAGGAGTCGTTCCGAGGTAACATACATTTATGCATTTCTAAAGCTGTGAGAGTCTTTCGACATGAAATGCTGATCCTTGTTTCTTATTCATAGGGAAACTACACTGATGCCCTCGATTCCGGGTATGTTATCATTAATGGCCCTTGTCTTTGCACCGAGAGCTGAGCTGAGATTGGATCCTCACATGTACCGTTATACTGGTGCTCTTTGTGGATTGGGCATGAACCCTGAAAATAACGAACCAGTATACATGGATCACGACTTAGAAGTTATTTTTGATGTTGAAATTGATGATGCGGACATCGAACTGGTACGTGTTTTGATTTCAGTGACCTAAATGTACTAGAGTGTTATTAACATTAAGATTATAAATTATAACACAATTTGTTTTTGAATAGATAAATCATATCAGGAACGACCTGAACCAGCACGTTCGAGAAAACGATGCGGGATGTAATCCCGCGTCGCTGTATGGCAATCTTTCCAAAAACTTCATGAGGTACGAGTACAATATATATATATATTAATATTATAGTCGGTTTTAACATTCGTTTGTCAATGTATCAAAATTCCCTACCTCCAGATTACTCAAACGGAAACGAAAGAGACTCGAGGAGCGAATTTATCCACAAGAATCATATGTTTGGGGAAGAATTTCACCGGAGAATATTATTCATGCCTCTAGACAACTGTTCCCTGTGCAGCCATTAGATATTTTTGTACCACACGACACGGTGCAGCTAAGAACCGCCGATCGGGAACTGATGTCCTGGGATTTTGCTATTTAGTTATTTATTGACGGTTTAGTTTTAGACATGAATTTGTAGTAATCCGTTTAAGTTACATTCGTTACCGTTATTGTTATATGTTTCTCATGTATTTATTTAAAAAATGTAATACTGTTTCGATTTCCAACAAGCATAAGTTTAATAGAATTTTAGATTTATTTTCCACCACTCCTAATTTTTTTTTACATCTATATTTACTTTATGACCTTTGGCTGTGGCACGTTGAGTACACCAGAGACTTGATTAATTACTAATTTTACTAACTTAATTACTATTTTGCATAATACCGATCATCATGTTAGATTGTATACATAATACATTGCATCCATTCCTGAACCAGTTAACATGTAAACCTACTCTCAGCATTTGGAATGAAGGTTTTTGTTGGCACTCAATGTGTAGTACAATGTTCAAGGACAATTATGTCCTGCACTGAAATTCTGTTAGGATGAAAATTAACTTAATATTATATCAATGATGATGCATACATGAAGTGATGTGATACAGATACACAGAACTTACTTAGGTATGTAATCTGTACGTTGACATATCTAATAGAAACACATCAAGTTTGTACAGTATTATCTTCTGAATTAGTTACAAAATAATCAGTACATAATAACGTTAACCATGGCCTTAAAGTCTGATGGATGCAAACATTATTTATCGTTAAGCGACACAGCATGTTGTAGGTAGGAAGTTGGGCTGAAGTTTTGAATCCCCGTCAGTAACAATTTGTTAGACGATAATGGCGAGGCTAAAACTTTCTTGGGTCTTATTAGCATTTCTGGTAATAGACACAAATGTGTTATTATCATCAGCAGAAAATATTTTATTTTTCTTTGGAATTTCTACCTACAGTCATCGCATTCCGGTGTGGCCGTTAGTGGAGAAATTAGTTGAGAATGGTCATAATGTAACTTTCTTATCCCCCTTTCCACCGAAGGAGCCCAACCCAAAAGTGCATGAATTAACCCCCACAGCAATAACCAAGTCAATGGAGCAAAATACCGAAGGTCCGAAGGCATTCCATCTCCGTCTCACAATCAAGGACCAGTCCATTAAAAGTTGGTTCGGGCTGCCAAGCTGGGGTCTTAACTTATGTGAACTGTTCCTAAAAAGTCCCGGTACTCACGACTGGATAAACTCCGCCAAGTATGATTTAGTCGTTATCGATGGTCTCTACAATGACTGTGGGTTGGGTTTAGCCTACAAATTCAACGCTCCTCATATCATCTACGATACTTCCTCATTCTTCATGTGGCAACTGGAGGCTTTCGGCATCCCCAACGAGAATTCTTGGATCCCGGACATGCAGTACTTTTTCCCTCAGGACATGTCATTCTTTCAAAGATTACGGACTACGTACAACAGCCTTTACTGGTATTTTGAACGGCAGTACAATTACTTCCCCCAACTGACTGAGCTCATGAGGAGAGAACTGAAGATGCCGGATCTGCCGTCTTTGAGTGAGATCGAGAAGAATGTCAGTCTTGTATTTGTGAATACTCATTACAGCGAGGAATTCCCGAGGTCCCTGCCGCCTTATGTGATTCCAGTAGGGGGCATGCATATCAAAGATGGGTTTAAGCCCTTGCCAAAGGTTAGTTTCCTTCCATCTGCAATACACAAGAGTCTGTTGTTATTATAAGCTCTTATACGTTCAAAGAATATTTCTATAGTAATTGCAATCAATTATTTCAACTCAGGAATTTGAGGATTTCATTGCTACCGGCGACAAATTTGTGTACATAAGTTTCGGAAGTTCTGTTCAAATTTCAAAGGCTCCTCCAGCTATTTACAATGCTTTCATTGAAGCCATTTCACGCCTGAAAATCAACTTCTTGTGGAAATGGGAAGGAGAGAAAATACCAAAGAACCTCCCTTCAAACGTTTTCATGCAAAAATGGATGCCACAGCAGGCTATTTTAGGTAAGGAAGTTACTTATAGTTTGTAATGACAAAAACAACATGGGAAATTACTGAAGAAAAATTACATATAGTCAGGGAAAACACACGTTTTACATTGATAGTTACATCATTATAATTAACTACTTATTTGAATTTTATTATCTACAGCGCATCCGAAAATCAAGGCTTTCGTAACTCATTCCGGCTTAATGAGCATTCAGGAAGCCATAGTGAGCGCAGTGCCTTTGGTGTCCTTGCCAGTTTTCTCAGAACAGGATTACAATGCTGAGAGAGTGCACAGTGGGGGATATGGGATACGTCTGGAAATCACGACCGTTACTGCGGATCAGTTGGTCGAAGCTATTACAAAAGTTGTGAATAATCCATCGTAAGTTCAGATTAGTGTTAGCAAAATATTTACAAAATTTTAGATACTGTAGAATCATAATAAATTGGAATTTTAAATGCAGCTACAAGAATACGATGGTTAAGAAATCAAAAGCGTTTAGAGATCGACCGTCTAAACCAGTTGACACGGCTTTGTGGTGGACAGAGTTCGTTCTGCGACATGGCGACACTTCCTTCTTGAAACCCAAAAGTATTTACCAAAGTTGGTACGTTCGGAGAAACTTGGATATCTATGGTGCAATGTTCACAGCGATCTTGTTATTTATTGTGATTATGCTCAAATGCTTCCGGTGCGGCTTTAATTTGTTTAAGCCTTCTGAAGCAACTAAAAGAACGAGTAATAAAAAAACTAATTAACTGAAAAAACAACAATTTAAAAAACAAAACAAAAATCAAAATTTTATTTTGACTTCCCAAGCTTGGAAAAAAACTTAAATAAATTCGTCAAAGCTTATTAACTTTGTTTCAGTTTGTCATTCTCGATAAATAATAAAAAGTAGAGCTTTTTAAAGACAAAAATTAGAGAGCTAATGATCAACCAAAGGAGTAAAAATACAATAACAGCAATTGTGGCTATTACATCTAAAGAATGATACTGAATGAAATTCAGCTTTCTAGCAGCTGAGCGTAGGTGATGAGCTCCTTTGTGACGAATGACGTAATCTACCCAATACATTGCCGTGTCTAGAGGAGAGTTCATCCTGTCCCGAAAAATACTTGAGAGACGCTCAGCACTGTCCTTGAAGCTATAATGTACAAGATTCACAGCGAAAAATTAGTGTCTCCACTATCTTTAATCATCTACTATCCACAATCTACTGAACTTTTGATGTGATAATAATGTTGTAAGAAATAATTTCTGACCTTGTTTCATTGAGAACCCGAACAATGGCCGACTCAAGTGCATATTCGGTAATATCTACTATTTCCACATTAATTGCCACTCCTGATTTTTCTGCTGAATTCATATTCATATCTTGGTCCAAGGAAATGGGAATCCCGATAAGCGGCACACCGTGCTGAATAGCTTCATGAGTGCTTAACAGCCCTCCATGGGTGATGAAAAGTTTAATGTTAGGATGAGCTTCAACAAAAAAAATATTCATACAGTTATTGCATGTATTAATACATGATATAAAAACAATACAATAATTACCAATAATAATTATTTATTGGAATACGCTCACATAGAATCTTCTGCTGCGGCAACCACTTAGATAGTTTAACATTTCCGGGTAAATCCAACATTTCCTCATTCGGCCATTTCCACAGCACTCTCTGTTTGAGACGAGAGAAAACGTTGACAAAAACTTTCCGGGTAGCTTCAGGCATTTCCGACGGATTGATCATAGAGCCCAAGCTGAAGTATATGAATCCTTCACGTGCCCCTCCGATAAAACTTTCAACATCCTGTGAAGTCAAAAGTCAAGTATGAAACTTTTTAGATACGCAAAATTGCTTGCAGTTAGAAATACTGAATGTGTATGAAATTAATTGCTAAAAAATACATATATAAAGTAATTCATAAAATAAATCTCGCACTTGTGACAGCGGTTTTTCATTCTCCATGGATTGTATTTGAATCCCTCCGATTTCCACGACATCCGGTAATGTCGGTCGAGGGAAATTAACTGAGAAATGAGAATTCACCAAGATTAAGCTAACATTTGCAAATATTTGCTTCAATCCTGGGACGTCTTCCCCCAACTTATTTTTATAGACTTGTTCAAAAGCTTTGTAAGTAGTGTCTAGCATGAATCCGAAAGAATAGTCAAATACAAAGTTGACAAGTCTCTGGACGAAAGTCATTTCATCGGTGAAAGGAACTCCCATAATCGGGACAAATGAAGGAGGTAAATAATTCCCGACCATCATTGACAGGGCGTTCGGTGGGGCGAATCCAGAAATCCAAATGTAAGGAGCACCCAAGCGATACACAAGTCCATGTAAACAATCATTTCCATGACTATCAATCAAAACAAGGTCAAACCGCTGCTTGACCAAGTCGAGAACTTCCTTATTGTCATATACTTCCCGACAAGCATCAATGAGGAAATTAAATCCTTGAGCTATTATCCCCATAAAACCCTCTTTTCGTGCTTCAAAAGGATTGAAATCTCTGTCCCAACTGAAACCATTTATAGCTTGTATATCAGTGACATTTGGGTGAGGTTTGCTAGGTTTCCATGCCGAAACGACAGTGACTTGATCTCCTCGCTTCGCCAGTTGTGAAATTATCGGGTCGAATAAATTTTTGTGACTCTTGGATGACATAGCACAGAGGACGAGCACATTTGCACTTGAAACTGCGTTGAATTGATACACTATTAAAACAGCAGCAGCAG
The DNA here is from genome assembly GCA_034696945.1 of Lipothrix lubbocki. Lineage (NCBI taxonomy): Eukaryota > Metazoa > Arthropoda > Collembola > Symphypleona > Sminthuridae > Lipothrix > Lipothrix lubbocki. Next base: position 47,925 of record JAQGAK010000626.1, read on the forward strand.
TAGTTAATTGTAGCAACTTCATAATTAAAAATTATTATTTAGTGCTGTGTTATTACAACTTAACAAGAGACACCGTGAACGTGTGAACGTCAAATGATCACACGGTCTTTGTGTGGGGAACCTAATACACCTTTTGAGCATTGCTTATAGTTTAGTTGTATAAGGAAAGCAAGCAAAAACAAAATAATCTCGTGTGAGTATGCACAATTAGACTTCTGTAGCATCACTCATATTTCCTTCAATTTAATTTACAAGGTTATATGATGAATTTATTACGTAAGCCTGAAGCATCATCTACATATACTTGTTGAAGACAATGACATTACTTATCGACAATATCGACCCTATATTACCGGCATATTAACTTTACATTGCAGAGAACTATGAACTCCATCACGCAGTGGAATTAATTTTAATTGAATAAATGAAATAGGATAATCAAATACTTTTAAACAACTTAGTGCTATTATACATTTATTATTGCATCAAAATTCATATTATTCGAGTATAACTAAACCGCGTCCTTGACGTAACATTTTTGCGAACAGAATAATTATAATAAAAAGTTGAAATAAGTTTTTTAGTAGGTATAGGATTATGTATAAGTGAGCGTATATACATGTCTATATATTCTGAATTCATTTAGTTCGACAACTTTTACACACGATCTAGGAAAGCACTAATACAAAAACTGATTTCCTAGCAACTTCTAATAACACGGTCAAACAAGCAGCAACGCTAGTTTTTGCTTCCCGTCAAAATTTTATAAAGTTAATCTACAACACTACACTATTAAATGGATGAACTAATTTCTCCTTAATGAACTCTACACACGGTTAAACTACGTAAAACTACGTAAAACAATTAAATGGTGGTTTCTAAAGAACGCAGAGCATGCGCCAACGATTATCAATAGTTCCTATTGTACAATTTAGCAAGTAGCAAAAAACTAATCACAGTTAATTCTAAAAATTGGTAAGCTGAGAACAGAATGGCGTTTCAAAAATAGCTGAGCCCTTACGCACCATTACGTTATTCTATACACCGTTATGTCTCAGATATTCATTTAGTTCTATTGCTTCCATTTCACGATTCAGCAGGTGATTAGCAACTTTTTTTAAATCTAAACTTGGTTGCCACCTCCAGCACACCAGCTTCTTCATGAGGGTCCTTTAAAAGAAACATAAATGACACGGGGATAAATATCATTGAGTATAACCCTGGATTGTACGCATCAAATTCCAAGAAACTGACATACCGTATATAAACGAATATTTTTTAAATCACCTGAATTCAACTATTTGGTTACCAGTCCCTTGCACAATTTTAAGAAACAATATCTCCTGCACTTTGAATTTTATCTCATGTTTACTTGAAGTGGTAAACAGCTCTTCATTCGGAGTAGTAGAATAGTACTTCTCAGACTTTTGTAACCTAGGTATAAGAACCACGACAAAGATTAAATGCTTAAGTCAAAGAGACAAATTATTTTAACCAACAGTAGATGGATTTAGCAAATTATAATTTAATAATAATTACTAACTTTTTCAGAACACCAGGTAATTTGGACACCTGAAGGTGTTTGACACAAATGATGGAATACATTCCGATGGATTTCCCCCATTGGCTAAAACATTGTTTCCATTTGGCATTTCTAAAACAAATAAAAACAATAAATCAAATATATACTTCGATGTAAGTATTACATGAACAGAAAGGTATATAACCTTTCAGAGAATTCCCAACCGCTTAGATTTTCTCCGTGGATAAGAAAAACATCAATCACATTCAAAATTCCACGCTTTGAAATGATTTCGGCATATATCACGGTTTCTGGAGGTAAATAGAGATTCGGCACAGAGATCCAATTTTTCCTATCAGGGCACCACTTAAAAGTGGTATTTCCATTTTTAGGACCTTAAAATATCCACAAATTCAATAAATACTTTAACTTCCGCAAATCAGGACAAAATTCTGTAGTTCGAACAAACTCTGCAACTCTTACAAATAAAAACGAAACGTCTGGCAGCACCCGTGGAGATGACACATGTCCAGTTATCAACGTATTTTATAGGATCATCTATTGTTAACCCTCCTCGTTTCTTCTTCTTTGGTTTTAGATATGCTGCATTCTTTTTCAAAATTTCTTGAGAAGTAAAATAAATCAATTACTAAGCATTATTATGCTAGTTTAGATATTTTAGTACAAAATTTTCAAAATTATATGACTTCACTTCAAGTTTACCAGGTAATTCATGTTCCTGAGAAAAATCTTCAAGAGATATTGAAGCGGATGAGGAATGCGGGAGAGGCTCTGGTGAGTAGTAAGAGGAAGAACTTAACGAAGATATTGCAGGAGATATTCCTCCAGGACTGGAGACTTGTGCTTCGACCTCGTCAAAAACACTCTCATCGCATGTGATCAAGTTGGAACTGTCTAGTACTTCGTCTATAATTCTGGACAATTGGGAGTTAGCAATCGGATTATCAACAAGTTCAGGGGTTCCACTTGGGGAATCGGATACGTCCATGAGGTTGTTCTCGGTTTCATTTGTAGAGGATTCTGGAAGTAAGCAAACACTATTTAAAAAACAGATTAATGCCCAGAAGCTCCGTCGAGATAAAAGCCGTAAAATCCGCATACCACTATTCAAAGTGCTGCAACTGTATGCATTCATGCATTTACTTCTTTCCGAATTGTGGGTAGAGTGATCACAATAACCTGGCTCAGTGCATGAGCATGACAACGACGTTTCTTCTGTATACCTGCAACATGAACTATCTACGTTCTCTGACAACCTAGTGATCGGGTCACGAGATCGATCCATGCTCGGGTACTGTGAAACACAGGTGGTTGTTTCATTTGAACTCATAATCGGATAGACTACTGAGGGATTATTTCCGATAGCTTCACTGGTGGAGCTACCATTATTATTCCATTCGTTTTCATCCATTCTTTCATCGTTAATGGCAACAGAATTATTATAACATCGTTGTGTAACTTCTACATTACAGTTGGGTGCAACCGGAACGAGGTCAATGACTTGAGTCTGCACATCATTTAAGTTCGAGCCCAATTCCTCAATATGGTCATTCTCAGTACAATTCAGTAGAGCACGCAGACCTTCTATATCATCCAAAATGCTCGTCAGGTCACTAGGAATACTTCCAGCTAAATTTCCATCGCATATAGACACTGGTGATTCGAAGGGATTTTGCGGATTCGAATTCCTAAAAGTGGCGTCACCATTATCTGAATGTGAAGTCGAACTTTGTTCCCAGTTGCCCATGTAGGCTTTCACGATTATTTCCAGAATGATTTTAGTTTCATCAATTGGCACATGTTTTGCTTTTACATGCCAATTTCCGTCTGATTCTTTACTACATTTGAAATATTCCTTAAGTGAAGGAACGAATTCCTCTAAGTCATGTCCATAAGGGAAATCTTCTTCATAAACTGTCTTGTAATTGTCGGGGATTTTATCCAATAAGCACTCCTGAAATAATACATAATAAAAACACTAAAACAAAGACTTGGATGATGGCTTTAAAAATTTCGATTTATCGATTACTTCTGACATTCACCAAACTCATAGTCTCACACCAAATCATATGTACCCAACAACATGTACGATTTTTTATTACTACGTAAATGATATTACAAACCCCATTTTGATTTAACAGTAACGCCAACTGAAGTTTCTTTCCGATGAATTGCATTTCCGGATCCAAGACACCCTCATCCCGATAAACGTGCTGTCGTTTAGTTGGTGGCTCATCCATTCCGATCCGATTTCCCACGTCCCTCGTTCCTCTTATTGCTCTCATCAGCATGGTTGCAGTATATTTTGCAACACTCCTTGCCCTGTTGATGATATCCTGCAAAATAACAATTAATTAAAACACGTGCAATATGAATTCACCACCAAGTAACTATATGTGTTAAACTACTTCCAGTCATTTAAGCTGTTTAAGAATCAAACAGATATTTGCTCACTTTTCTATAACTTAGTTCCTAAGAAGAAGAATAAGGTGCTTTAGTTCAGAAAATAAATTCAAGACGTGACCAAAGCAAATAATACTGGTCATGGTTTGTCATGAGGGTGTAAAGAGTTCACTTACCTATATATTATTATTATTATAGTACAACAATTGCAACTATTTATAATATAATTTTAACTTTTTGTGTTGTCCGCAAATTGTGATCTCGGTCAATTGTCAATAACTCTTTAATAACATGTATAATGTTTTTTGTTGTAATAATTATAATTATGATTCTATACCGGTTGGTAATGATAATGAATACGCAAAAATATTTACGCAGTCAAAGGTCACAGTCGAAATAATTTTGATTCGTCATTTAATTAAACGTGGGACTCATTCTGTAATATCAATCTCTGCAAGAATCAGCGGTCAAGTGATGACAAAATATGCAAATAAAATCTATAAGTTCAAAGTACAGTATGGAGAAAGAAAGCTATACATACTATATAAAATATTGTAATAATAACAAGATTGATCCTGTCCTCGTCCTGTCCATTTCAGCTTCAACCTCCAACATTTCACATTTTAAATGGTATAACGTCAACCTCCTGCTGCATTCTGCACATAATTATAAAAATTAAGAAGTAAAAAGAAGAATAATTAAAGAAATTCCATTCTCAAGCTATTTGCCCGCAGAATCAGATTAAGGTTAACCGTTTAAAATTCCCTGATAATGCATTTGTTTCTTATCGTCGGTGAAATGAAGATGCAAAGTGGGCTATCTCCATGTGCGTCTATTGCCAAAAAGTGGGACATCCACCATCATTTTAATTTTAAGTGCAAACTGCAAAGGTATGGGTATGGGATAACTCCACTAGCATTCTCAATTTTATTGCCTTGCCGTTGAAATTTGAAATATTGATGGCGGATATCCCATCTTACACTGAATATTGATGGTGGATGTCCCATCTTGCATTTAGGTTCACATGGAGATAACCCTCTTTACATCTCCATCAAGGATATACCTATAGCTCATTATTATAATCTCGTATGTCAAATACCTCATCCATGGCATCAATTCGCTTGTTGTATATAATAAAGGCAAATTCTCCTTAATATAATATTGTTGATAGTACACACGTTATTTATAACGTTATTATTTTATTACGTGTTGAATGTAATTACACGGAATATAAGTATAGTAATGTAGTAAATGCCCAATTTCCATGTTCCTACTAAATTATTATTGATTTAAGCAAATATAGTGTAATAATAGTTATCAGCTAATGCTTTATTATATAAAAACGCTCACCTCAACTTTTATAAAGTTAATACATAATAACAAGGATAATATTATATTCATTAGACATATTTGTGTTCATATCAAATAGGAATAGACCACGATCATGTAGGACAACTTATTAGATTAATGTTAAGGTATAAATTAAGGATGAATTTGAATATTCTTTACAAACAAAATCATTGTATATGTACAAATATTAATTTTTATAAATACTTCGGATTTGACCTCTGCAATCTCCTTTTGATTAAGAAGTACCTTCAAACACTATAAGTAGGTCATTGCCTCTCTGTAGATCTCTCTTGCGGATGATCTTTGAACCCGAGAAATCTGATATGGTGTCTAAACTGAGGGGGATCTGGTTCGTCGAAAACATGAGTGCGCAAAACTCTCACCACTTCCTCGGATCCGCTGCCGTGGGAGGATGAGTTGGAAGAAATTGGGATAGGATTGCGCTGTACGTATGTATGTTCACGCGCTTTCGGGACTTCCTTTCTATTTTCTTCGGAAGTATGCTGCGGTTATACAAGAAATAAATGAGACACGTGTATAATTAATTATTTTTTATGGATTAATGTCTATACGACATTGGTAATATTTCCGCAATAATAAATTATTGTTCAATTATTTTACATGCTTTCTATGAAATTTAATTAGTGAATTGTCGGCTTTTCAATTAATTACTTTTGGAGCTTCTCTATTAATTCCTGGTATTTTTTCAGATATTTCGTTGTCATCGGAGTATTCAAATGTGCAGATGCTACCTCGGTGGAGATTCAGAATCTTCGAAAACTGTCGAAAATTTAGTTTATTTATAATATTAATGTGTATAGTAATTATTTGAAGATGCCATGTAAAATAAATAAAAAATAAATAAAATAATAAAATGTACTCCACCTCGGCAGGAAAGGTTGAATGATGGAACACAACTGCATTTGAACCTCCCTGGTTGAGTAAAAGCCTTCTTGAAACACTTCTCTTCATCAGGCTCTCTTTGATCTAAATTTCCACGGGTTCTTATTTTATAATATGTTCGTAATGTACATAGTATTAGAATTTTAAAAAATTACACTAATATAATAAATTGTTTGAATAAATTATGGCCGGGCGTACAAAAGCATAATAGCTAATCCGTCCATTGATCTTCTTGCCCCGAATCTCAAGAATACTGTCCAAATGGAAGAGAAAGTGCTGCAGGGAGTAAAATCCCACTGCTATCACCATGTCCAATGTGAATCCATTATCCTCCAGGAATTCTAAACAGTATGCAATATTGACATTTAAAAAAAATTATTCTAATTCTATTTATAATAAATGTTTTTTTAAATGTCATTATTTCAATGATTGATCTAATATACTGGGCACATCTGCAAGCTTGATTCCTCCCTGAGTTTCCATGAAAATGGAGCGTACCAGGTCTTTCAAATATTCCAATGCTAGTCTCTCGTCCCTGTCTGCCGGCTCGTACCATTTTTGGGCCTTCATTTGAAAATGTTTTCGATACAACAATGTTTGTTCATCTTGGTCTTGGTGTACAAGTATTACATTATACAAAATAAAATGTTAACTTACAGACATGAATTCCCTGTCTTTTTCCATGATTGCTAATAGTATTGTTTTTCTTCCCCCGTTGAAAGTTATATATAATATTATTCCAAGCAACCTATTTAAAAAGAAAAAAGTTCGTTTCAAGCTTTCAACATCAGCTCAATACTCAAATTAACTGACTGTGGTATGATGTCACTGAGCTCTGAGCTTTTAATTTCATCAGGAGATTCTATACCTCGAACTCTTTGTCTCTCTTAATAAGTTTAAAGCCTCAGCTCAGTGGTCACGTGGTCAGCCTCTTTCTTATTTTGTTCTCATCCAGTGTTCTTCTGGTGACAACAAATAAGTATGTATGTAATTTATACAATAACATAAATATTTTGAAATCGTCATATTATTTTAAACTTTGGTAACCCGGTGCAACATTGAATCGTTTGCAGGCAGAGTATGTACAGGGTCTTGGGAAAGGTTTGTCCAGGGGTTCGCAAAGCAAATCGAATAGACAAGAGCTTATTCTAATGTGGGTCCGAATAAGTATTACAATGTGTTCAGAAATACAGATGAAGTTATAAAATCACCAATTACTATTACTGGTGCGATCAGTGAGATTTGTGGACCCCTGGGAAAATCTTTTGCAGGACATTATATAAATAGGTAGGCATATATGTATAATCATACTTAAGATAAACAGTATAGATTTCCTATTTTAAAATATTCCAAAAACGTGATATTTTATTCCTCCCACTTCTCGCACGATAGACTCGTCACCGTCACTAATATTTTAAATCATTTAACTCTTCAGAAATCACCATTTCACAGGTGAGACAATTATTATTGTCGCCGCTCTGTTTGTAGTATATAGTATATTGATCACATCTTAAGGGCTCATGAGACGTGAAAATTCATGTGTAACCTGGATTTACATTGGTTTTATTGACTTATACATAAAACTCATAAACAATAACGTTGCCACTGACTGAACCTTATTGTAAAGTGCATATATGTATGTATTGCATGGCGAAGGCATTAAAATTACTATTGTTGCATGCATGTACGAAGCCTAAACCAAACTAAACAGTATTCAATGACACACCAGGACCCATGACTATTTTAACTTTTAACACTTTTACGGATTATATGGAGATTAAAATAATAAAATGTGATACAGAGCCGCTGGCAAACCTACATAAATTTGGTGTACGTGATGCAGTAAAATATAAACCACGCCAGGCAGAAGCTCGGGTAGTTTAGTTATTAGTTGATGAATTGATGACATTTCAGTTGAGTGATTGTTATGGTATTGTTATGTGTGAATTTCATATTAAAGTATACATGCGAGTATATTTTATCTACACACATGGAATAGGCAAGGCTATACCCGACAGAAGAGATACTTCCACATGTTAATTTTACCCTGAAAAAGCACGAAAACGTTAAACGCCCTCGCTTCCCTGGAACTGTAAACAGGGTAAAACTATAGCACTCGGTTTCAGGATTAATAGCTCTGCATCACACTATTTTTATTGGGATAGCCCACATTATTGTGTAAACACACATTGTTGTACATATAGACAACCTCTAACTTCGTAGAAACTACTGCAATCACTTGTGTATATAGTGATCTGCATTATATTAAATTACATCAAAATGTTCCAAGACCCGCCACATTTTTCCTATCTTAAATGTTTATGTTCAACGGGAACGAGTGACATTCTTGTGCAGGAGGATATAATTAGTCCTTCGTAGTTCGTGTTGTAATAAAAGCAGAGCCAACGCCTGTCTGCCCAAAGCAATAAATATACAAATACAAAAGTATATAGTTAAGGCAAACACCTTTAATAGTTTAGTTTGTATAGGTCCGTGAAAGTAAATGACAACATTCCCGTTTAGTTTTCGCATATCCTTGTCAAATTCTCTTGACTGTACGGACAAGTATGATTTAGATAGATAGAACGTTCCCGTACATTTAGAATTGTAGTATTGTAAACATTGATGGCATAAAAATAATCCCATTTTCTAGCATTTTACCTTCCCTATCCCTATCCATTAGATGTTAGTTTGTACATTCAATCATGTCATGGCTCACAAAACCTAATCTTATATAACTATAACTATACATAGGTCTTTTAACTATATAGGTATACTATATAGCTTATTATCAGTAAAATAAACGGGTATCCTAATGGTCGGGAGTTTATTCAATAGTTTATTATTACTTAAAAAATATAAATAAACATAGCCGATATACTCAAATTTATCTCCGTCGGCGGATTGACTAATGGAACAGCATGTACAATTAAAAGGAAATTGACAAGGATTCAGGTTTCATGGCGTGAGTCATATAAGAAGCTAGTAAATGATTTCATGTCGGCTAATTATACTAATTACGGACAATTTCCCCATTTTATCTGGTTAGCCTGCTTATTGTTATTGTATCAATTATTTCAAAGCTCTGATCACCCGTGCTTTCGAATTCCAACACATGCAAACATACATAACCGTATGACAATTTGTCGTTTGCATGACGCCTACTAAAATCTACATCGTGTACATATATACATGTATGTCATCGTAAAAAATAACCTCAATATCATTTGTACCAGTTTCGGAATAATATATTGAAAACACTATTTACCAAGAAATTTGCAAGTAGATCTATATTTGGCTTTAAGTCATTGAGTTCTTTGGTTAATTAAAGTAATGCTGCGGTACCGACGTTAAATTTATCAAGAGGGAGTTTCCGGGAAGTCTAGAGTGGTGAATTTTCTGACAGAGTTATTAGCTTGTACCATAAAGTTTACGGCTCATATATGTACTATACATATAGGAAATTGCTAGTTTTTATATTGTCCACATACAATCATACATATGCATGAAATTACGTAAGCAAAGCTTCGTTGTATGTTTAATTCCTTACTGTGCCATATAGTAAATGTAATGGTAATACATTTACAAAATTTGGACGCATCTTTCGTGTTTAGTAGTGATTATTATTATAATATAAAATAATTATATGCTACACGTAATCATTCTGAGGGTTTATTTTATTTTCATGATATCTATATACAGTGTACAGCATGTGTTGACAGTGACTCTAATTATTTGACTGTGTTAAAGAAATGGGGTCTGTACCATGCCGACTGCACAAGATGGGTCCTAAAACTCTATAAGTACAAAAGTTATACAGGGGCAATAATAATGGCAATGGCAAAGCAAAACATTTCAAGCTAATCTCTGCAACCTTCAGTGCTCACATGGAAGACTCAGAGGATACGGAACACAGATGCGGCTTGGCCGCATGAAGTTTACCAACTGTTCATACATAGAGAATGAGACTATTCCGGCCAGTAGCACGCGTATTGGGACGATGCCGACATCGGGTAGAGGATACCACCGCAAGGATCCAAACGGACTCTCACAACAGAACAGAGTGAGTCAAACATCCCCACAACACTGACACTTCCTCAGTTATAATTGATTCGTATCCTGTGTAAACACAAACGTGCAATACTTCGGCAAACAACCAGATAAAAATTACAAATTATCTTGTATTTCGGTAAATTTTTGCGGTGGGGGAATCATTTTACAAACTTTTCCTGGTTACCCTGAACTAAATTGGGCCTTGTGACGGCTTGATACATCCAACATTTCTCCTAAAACCTAACAAACTGTTGCGGTTACAAGCTAAAAAAAGGATCCCTGTACATTCCGAACGTAAATGAAGTCTTTGAGGACAAATTAGTAAAAGAACTTGTAGAGTAAACAAAACCTATATGGAGATAAGAAGCAGCCTTTGGTTCTCGGAGTTCTTCGAATATATTTATTTTTCCAAGTCAAGTGGTTTCTTCATACATGCCTTGCACACAACGGATGTGAATTTTAAGATTTAACTTGTGAAGCTACTTGTTACATGTATACATCGTGTTGAGAGATTGTACTTACTTTTAGTATCCGTTATCACTTAATTTACTCGAGGAAGTTCAAAGGTGCACCGAATTATACAAATTCTATACTCTCAGTTTCTTCATCGCAGTAATATTAATAAAGTCATACTATAGTAAATATTTAAAACTTGATTAACTAAAGAATGAAACTGTTTCAACTATAAAGTAATTTAATGTGTGGTTCGGATCGTGATTGTAAGTATGTATAGGCAATAAGATAAAGTTTTGTCGTCAAAATGACCACACAGAAGTATTTAATTAAATAATTTTAGTGCCGTTTAATAGTATCTAAATAAAACCGTATAAATTATTCACCGAATTAAATAACTCGTTAAATTAAAAGTCATTTTAAAAATGAAACCACAAGTGAACACAGCATTGCATCAGTTCCATTCAGGATCTTCACGAAGTCAACATCTATCATTTAATGCCCATATAATTACTAGTTTTATTTTTCTGATGTTGGTGAATTCTTTCGGGGCACTCGGAGACACTGGCAGAAATTCCAGTGAAAGTCTCAGTAATGAAGTTGATGTTGATGATGCCGTCGGGAGTCTCAACAACTCAATCTCAACATTGAAGTGGTGCGGTGAAAGAGATAATAATAGTGATACAGAACCTCCATATCCGACAATTACCTTCCCCCCTAATGTGACTGAGGAACAGGAGGAGCTGATATTTAAGTAATTTTGATTTCTATCAGTATTGAATACTATTTTTTATTATAAATGTACCTTAATTGATGTTATTACATTACAGTATGTTTAATATGGTTGCTACTATAATAAATTCTTCTCTAATTTAACTCAATAATTTATTATTTTTGTAGTCTCACACTTGGTTCAATATCATGTACCGGAGGCTTGAGGTTATATAACTTCACCGTGAACTTCGTCAGGCCTATTCCTCCGCCAGATTTCTCTTCCTTGGGATATTTTCGAGTAGGAGATTTTTATCATCCCTGGCAAGGATTCTGTATTAAAGAGTATGCATACCTATTATTTCTACCTTCTTTGTTATTATTATTAGCATTATTTTAAACTTGAGGGAACGTTGCTGCTAAAAAAGTAATATTAACGTGGGAACAATCAGACCTGCTATTTAACATATTTCTTGGGAATAACAGATTGACGGAAAAGGACGTAACAGTACAAGTTTGTGGCAATTATTCATCAATTGCTCCGAATTCTAACAGCGCTGCCAGCCAACCTCAAGGTCCAACATGGACATATCCAGAAAAATGTGGACCCGATCCGTGCCTTCCTAAATGTTGTGCGCTCAATAAGTTTCCTACGTTTACGGAAGGCAGTGTAACACCGAAATGTCAGCCACCTGTAGAGAATTCCGAAAGATTTATTCCTACCTTGTTTGAAGGGAGAAAATCCAGGAAGGTCAAACCGATTTATTTCTTCCGAAATAGATTAACTAAGCATTGCAAAACTGGTGTCTACCCTCATGCTCATGTAGGAACGAGAATGGAAAACATGCACAATATGACGGAATTGTGGTAAGTTTGCATAACTAGTTCGTAAACTAGTAATCCACGCCATAAGTCTTGCCTTCTAATCTATTTTAATATGTGGGGATCTATAATGAAGTCCTTTTAGTTGGTAATAATAATCATATAATAATTTAATCATCATTTATCATACAATGCAAACTAAACCTCATATTTAGCTTCCGCTTCGGAGAAGATGGTCGGTTGATCTACCGAGGCTCAAACTACGAATGGCTTACATTGCCTCCAAGCAGCTACTGCATGGATGGGTTTCAGTTCAAAAATGCTAAAGGTGAAGCGATACAGACCTTTTTGGGGGAACGTAAACACTATGGCGTGCTATTGTGCCGTCCTGAGGTGATTTCCTCTTATTTTTATGTTTCTGGGTCTGTTTTGTTGTGTAGTTTGTTATTATTATTAGCGTTGTATAATAAAAGATTATTTTTACTCTTCTCAGTCAGAGCAACCGGAACCGGGCGGATCCGGAGATTGGTACTACGTGCTATATGGGGTGGCTTTGTTGGTAGCATCATTATTTCTGCTCATTACGTTTATTGTGTATGTCCTGCTCTGGAAGGAACAGAAGATTCAGGGCTGGACTACTATGAGCCATTCATTCACCATGTTTTTCATGTACTGCTTCCTGGGGTTGACGAATCTTTACGAAACTGCAGCAAGAGAAGTTGGACAGTCTGACAGGAAGGCGTCTTGCATGGCATCAGGTTATATTTCTATATTAAATCATATGTTAAAATATCTTCTAGATTGAAAATCCATGTTGTTTATAAATAGGAGATTGATAGAAATAGTAAGTAGAACAAAAACAAGGCAGTTGAAAACTTGTGGAATTATTTTGATTATGATGTTCAGGTATCTTCGCTCATTTCTTCTTCCTGTCAAATTTTTGCTGGTTGACGATAATCTGTTTTAGCTTATTTTGGACGTTCCGGTAAGTGTTTCTTCAAAGTTTGAACTTCAAACACATTATTCAAGCATGATCTGCCTAAGTATGTAATAATTACAAATGTCTTCTTAACACAGAGGCATTAACGTTACCAACCCGAACGCCAAAAACATCAGTCAATATGTCAGCTATGCCTTATTTGGATGGGGAGTTCCAGCCATATTTGTGGCAGTGTCCATTATTCTGGATTACGAGTATAGGTACATATTTTTAGTATTGATTTCTTCATTCAAATGGTATTTCATCTGTATTGAGTATAATTATATATAGTAATATTGTGACTTATTTTAACTTCAAGCTACGAACCTTGCAACATGGTCAACGTTCCTGAGTATGGCTTAGTCACATGTTTCGTTTCGCCATGGGCCCTTGGTCCGTACGTATATTACCCAATTGCTTTCCTGTTAGTACTTAACCTTGTATTTTTCTCCATTACATCCTACAAATTATATACGTATAAGAAAAGTACGAGTATGGCCAGAGAAAATATGAAAGATACTACACAGTTGTAAGTTGTTTTATTATCTTTAATATTAAAAAATTAATTTAATTTAATAAATTAAATTTAAAAAACGCTGAAAATATTTTTCATGCGAAAAGTCTATTATCAAGTTATTTTGATTGATTACACGTGTGCTTAAATATTATAATTTGTATAGTACAGGACTTCAATAAGCATTATAACAAGTTAGTATTAACAGAACAAGAATAAATAGTTGAATTTTCACGGGGTTTTGCTTATTGTTATAGATTCCAACTGATTACCAAGTTATTCTTCGTGATGGGATTTACCTGGATTTGTGAATTCATCTCATGGTGGTGTCACCGCACAGAGAGGACTTGGTACTGGGCAATAGTCGACCTGTTTAATTGCCTCCAAGCAGTGGCTATATTCGTCATCTACGTCTGTAAACCTCAGGTCGCGAGGTCATTGAAGATGAACTACCCGGCATTAAAACGTGAGAAAGGAGAATACTTTTATCGACGTTTTTAATTATTTCATATAATTAAAAAAATCATGCTTTTCAAAATCAAATTTGATAATTTTTATTTATTTTATTATATTTGTTTTTTTAAATGTTATTATATTTGTTTTTTTAAATGTTATTATATTTGTTTTTTTAAATGTTAATATATTTGTTTTTTTAAATGTTATTATATTTGTTTTTTTTAAATGTTATTATATTTGTTTTTTTAAA
>JAQGAK010000627.1:0-62220 GCA_034696945.1 Lipothrix lubbocki
TTTATTATATTTGGTGCAAGTTTATTATATTTGGTGCAAGTTTATTATATTTGGTGCAAGTTTATTATATTTGGTGCGAGTTTATTATATTTGGTGCAAGTTTATATTATTTGGTGCTGATTGCTGTTATAAATGGTGAAGTTAATTTGGTGCTGAAATTTGATTTATTTGGTGCAAATTAAAATATTTCCTATAAACAAAGGCAATCAAATTGCCGTCAAGAATAAATCCTTTACATTCCCCCTCTAAGGACATTGTTGTCCTCAACAATAAAATGTAAAGAAACATTTTTGGCTTTAACTGAAAACTAAATACTTTCCATATGCTTACATGTGTATAAATACTTAGGTTTTACTTAAATATAGTTTACAGTTTTAATCCTTGACATTGGCACTGGCGGCGAATGTGTGGACCGCATGTTAACAAATCGTCTCAAAATCGTTTTCAAAGTTCCACGTCACCTCTTACATTTACCAAAAGTTCTGACGCTACAACTCACTAAGCGGGAATCGTTAGCCTTTCCTATCACACATTGGGAGCCCCTTTATATTATTTAAGGTTTAAAATTAAAATCAATATATTTTGTTAAAAATTGTGAAGACATTTTCTCGGATTATGTATAATAATCCCACGCCTATTTTTTCGAAAAAAGACTGCCATCAGGCCTGAAAA
Organism: Lipothrix lubbocki; assembly: GCA_034696945.1. Classification (NCBI taxonomy): domain Eukaryota; kingdom Metazoa; phylum Arthropoda; class Collembola; order Symphypleona; family Sminthuridae; genus Lipothrix; species Lipothrix lubbocki. The sequence continues at coordinate 673 of JAQGAK010000627.1, forward strand.
GGTAAAGGATTTTTGTAAAAATTAAATACTAACCAAATGATATGATTTAAATACAAAATGTAATAAATTGACAAAATATTGTGCCCTCGTATTCATTATGCCGTTTCAGCGCCATGAATAGCCTTTTTGTGCACAATATATGTAAGAATTGAAAAATTGAATTGAAGCATTGAAAAAATGTAGTTACCGGAAGTTACAGGCAACAATTAAAAAATAAGTCCTTCGATTTGGCAATTAGGCCAAAACTTCAGATATATGCATGTAAATGTAATTAAATTTGGTACAAGACCTTCTAAGGGTACTTTGAGGTTGTCCATGGTGTCAAATTGAGCAAAATCCAAAAAAACCGAAAAACTCAAAAAACCCGAAAAATCCGATTTTTCGGATTTTCAAAATTCTGATGAAATGGACATTCCTGAAATGCTATCCAGACTGCGTACACAAATTTTCAGCTCAATTCATCTATAAACGGCCGAGATCTGGCACTGGCCACTTTCAAATTTCACAGCCCCCCACACCTGGGGTAGCCATGTGGGAATTTTTTTATTATTTTTTCAAGGACCCATTGGGTGTTCCTTCTCAGGATTACCAACATTTTCCACGAAATTCAGTGATCAACCAAAGTCGTGGTCGAAAGTGTTTGTAACGACCCATATGTATTTATACATAACGATATTTGACACTCATCAGTAAGCCTGTCAAAATGCGAAAAACGCGAATTACAAAAAAGTACTCGTTAGCATATTGACAGCTGGGTAAAAACAAATCCTGATGGTGTGTAAATCATGAAAATGAAAAAAAAAATTGCGAATTTCGCGAAAATTGCGAAATAATGCGATTTTTGATTTTAAACGCGAAAAAATGCGAAAAATCAATTTGCATTATATAATGTGTAATTTAATTCGATTTTGGTGTACAATCAATAATTGTGAAATACAACTCGCACGTCAATGCATTTTATAAGCCAAACTCCATCTTAACGATGCACCTGGAAATACAATATTTTTTCACGATTATATGCACATACTAAAAATCATATATCTTAACGTTTGCATGGCATACAAAGCTAACAAAGAAGGAATTTTGAAAAAGACTCGAGGGCTACAACGTTTTAATAACGTAAAATTATTTCATGTAAAATGGTCCTCATTATTTCATATTCTTTTGTATTTAATTAAAATGAAATCTTCTAAATCAACTTTATTGGGAAAAACTCCAGCTAACAGAGTAAAGCAGTTTCCTGACAGTGGTTTAATTGTCCGAAATAAACTTCTGTACTGTGACAAGTGCAAAAAAATTGTATGTCATTTAAGAAAAGACACGGCAAAGAAGCACATTGATTCCAAAGGACACGTGGAGTGGAAAAGTAAGTTAAAAATCCCAATAATTATTCCTAAAATAAAAAAAAACATCAGTTTTGTAATGCTCAATATTTTTTTAAACCATGAAGGGAATTCCAAATTGTTATATAATATATTTTTTAATATTATATATTTAAAAATTAAATTGTTTAAACTTTCTAAACTTTAATTTATTAATTTTATATTTTTTAAGCTGGTTCCGACATTAGCACGAGGCTTAATACGGATGGGACGTTATTTGAAAGTTCAAACCAGTGGGAGGAATTAGTGAATGCAGCTGTTAAAGCAGGGATTCCGATTAACGCTTTTGCCAACCAAAGCTTACGCAATTGGATTGCCAAATATTCACGTAATGGAGACAAACTACCGTGCCAAAACACTTTGAGGACGAAATTAAAGGCATCCGGCAGTGCCGACTTTGAAGAAACTCTTCATCTTTGCAAGTACTTATAATAATTTGAATGTTGTTTTTAGTAAAATTGTTTAATTGTGTAAATAAAATAGAATAATATTTAGATTTTATAATTCATTTTAATGATTAAATAAAATATATTTATTTAGGAACAGCGATGTGTGTCTAGTCATGGACGAAACGACAGATTTTCTTAAGCGCAAAGTCCTTAATGTTCTCGTACGACCACTTGGCATCAATCGACAATTTCGGCTTTTATCTACAAAATTTCTAGAAAAAGTAGACTCTGCCGTAATTTTTCAGGAGACTATTGATTCGATGTACAAATTAAATTTACCCCTGGAAAGCCTTGCTGTAATTGTAACGGACAATGCCCCATATATGATGTCCGCCGCTCAAAAATTAAAAGCTGTTATAAACAGGTACCTTTGAATCTCCATTTTTGTGAAATTATTTATCACAACAATTTACAATGGATAGAGAAGAATTAATGAAGAACTTTACAATAATATAGATATTAGAATATCTAAAATCCCGTTAATGATATTTGCGCGATATTTATTAATCCTTTGAAATATTTATTCTTACAAAATTTTTTCCTAGGTTAACTCATACAACGTGTTGGTCGCATATTCTCCATTTGGTGTCTGAAGAGCTTCGTGATACTATGAAACTTGCTGACAGTCTAATTTCCGGAATGAAAAAAGCACTTCTTAAATGCCCTGCTAGAAGAACTGAATATTTATCCTGCATGGAACAATTAGGAAAATCGCCCAAACTTCCACCATCCCCTGTTATAACTCGATGGACCACTTGGTTAGAAGCAGGACATTTCCATTTTCAGAATTTAAATGTTTTGCAGCGGTGGCTTTTGTCTACAAAGGATAATGGAGCTATAGTAAAAACTTTGAAAAAGCTATTTGAAAATAATGGAGACGAACTTGCACAAGAGTTGGAGCGGATTAGTGCTGTTTTTCCTGGCATTTCAAAGGCAATTAAATCCCTAGAAGCTAACGACGTCGAATCCTGCAACGTGTGGAGTTTTCTAATACAAATTAAAAACTTGATGCTTTCTCTCGGGATGCCCTCACAAAAATTGAAAATTTATTTGGAAGACAAGCATCCAGCTTTAAATTTCTGGCAAGACGTGCAAATATTCGATCCCCGAAAATGCCCATCCAACATTGATGAAGGCCTGCCTCAAAGTTTAAAGAAATTTTCAAAGGAAGCCATGCCTTTGGAGGAGCTATGTCTTTATAAAACTTTAAGTGATGTCGAATTAAATCGAAATACTGCAGAAATGAACGCAACGCTTTTTTGGAAAAAATATTCAAGGGAGATGCCAATGTTGTCGGAGTTAGCTTTAAAAGCGATTTCTGTTCCAAGTAGTAGCGCTGATGTAGAGCGGAGTTTTTCCTACCTGAAAAAGCTAGTTTCACCCCAACGTTCTAGTTTAACCGAGGAAAACCTGGATATTCATATGCGGGTGGTTTTTAATCGCCCAAACTCGGAAGACGAGCGATACTAATTGTATGTATCAGTAAAAGCGTGCCCAATCTGTACAAATTCTTACTTTTAGCTCGATGTTTTAGTATCTTGTTTGTAGTATGCTGGTATATAATAAATAATAATCATAATAAAGGTGCAAAATGATTTTTAAAATCGAAAATGGGTCACAAAAATGATTTTTAGAAAACGCGAATAGTGCGAAAAATGATTCGCAGAAAATGCGAATAATGCGATAATCCTACAACACAAACGCGAAAAATTCGTTGTAAAAAACGCGAAACTTTGACAGGCTTATTCATGACGATCAAAAACGATGCGTAGTTTCAACGGGAGCTACATACGAAAAATCTGACTAACAGTCGCAACAGAACAGAACAGAACAGAACAGGAGGAACCAACAACAACGACGTATAAAATTCCGTTCCGAGTGCATATATACTAGAATGGAAAAATTGGCTCCTTGTGAGCTCTTCTCTCATCTGACAATGAGTTTCACAGCCATGATGGTTAATAGTGAATTGAATGTTCTATACGTGCTCTTGATGGTTGTAAAGCAAAATTCTCATGTTGAAAACCATAAGAAGATGAGAGAAATGAATCCAACATCATCATCATCATTGAGAAAAGGATATACACCGTGCATTTTACAATTAAGGGGGAGGAAGCAACTTGGTTCACATAGGCTCGTTGTATATATTCTCTCCTCTCTCTCAACAATCATCCTCGTTACTTACTTGATAATAATACGCTTCCTTTGCCAAACCCAAACTTTTACAATAACACATGAGCAAACTGAAGCCGGTAGATTTAACGTGAGAAATATTACATGTACATAAATACTATTCGAGAGCACCTGACCGGACTAAATATAATTATTATATTACTTGATCAGGATGTTCTACATGGGAAACAGTAAGTCATATACGTGTACACACAGTACGTGTAAATACGCAAGGATACACAATATTGACCAAGGCATTCTAAATTCTATACGCTCTGAGCTGAGATATTGAGATTCTGAGACAAGATTCCTTCAGCCATTTGTTGTTGCTAACCAAGAACCAAGGAGGAAGGCAGGGAGTAAACCAACAACTGCACTTGGAATGCATTATCATGCACAAATGCCTGAGGGCCCAATCATGTAAGTACGTTTCGAAACAAAGAACTTCTACACCTAATAAACACCACCACAACAACATATATACCTATACTGAATAAATCCCAAACAAAGAGCACACTCAAGAACAAAATCAGAAGACAGACTTGAACAGGAAAATTAAAAGGACACTCCAATAACACTTGGAAGCATCGTACTCCGTCAGCATCAACATTTTCAACACAAACTCCAAGGTTCGTCGTATAATTCCGTCAAAATTCTGAAATCTATGTCAGATTCCGTACTAAAACTATACACTGTAGCATCTCCATTTTCAAAATTCCACCTCAACTTTGGCATATCTTGATCTGACTTGTTTTATTCCAACTCAGGCAGATCTCTCGACTTTCTTTATTCCAACTAAATTCCAATGTTCGTTACGTTACGTCGTTATACTTCAAAACAAACTCTGGCATCTCATGTTCGTTACTCAAACTATAAACTTAACTTGGGCATCTCGACGTTCGTTAAAAACTTCAAAACTATGTAAAATTGTATCATCTCAATGTTCATCCTACAATCTAAACCACGACACCTCAATTTCCATCAAATCCCCACGAAACTGTGACAAATACTCTCAATCACCAGTTTTGCTATTATTGAAAGGAAATCATGTCACCTCTCTACATAAGTTTCATGTTTAATACGTAATTGTTTCAGATATTCTTTTTCTGGTCCAAGCCAAGCCTATACTACAGATCTCTCTCTCTCTCTCTATCTCTATATTACATGTTCAGAAGAATTAAAACTTGTCTGGCACCTTTTCATTCACCACGGGTAGAGATACTTTTAATGTACTTTTGTACAGAACATATCTCCTAACATCCCCAATTCGTTCACAAATAATACCGACTGTAATTACAACGGCTTCACCATAATAATTTATTACTGTCGATAAACCAGTTCAAAAAAGAAATAACAATACTTTCAACGAACAGAAATTAACAGGATCCCACATGAGTCTGTCTAACTGACAACTCTAACCAAGTCAACTAAGTAGTCAGAGAGTCCTCAACGGTACCGTCATCACAATAATAATAATAATTGAAATCCCGTCACATTTCCATCCCATCAGTTATTATAAAATATTCACTCGGGAGTACTAACAACTTTTGACTCTGCTACTTATACTGCTACTGACGATTCACTCCAATAACAATATTGCTTTCTATTACACTTCATAATAAACGCTAAACTAATTACACGAAATTAGGAATGGTAACAAAAATTGTGTTTATATTCAAAACACAAAAATATTGTTGGCATCTTCCAAATAGTAACAAAAATACTGTTGTAATATTCCAAACAACAAAAATATTGTTGTCATAATCCGAACAACGAAAATATTGTTGTCACGTTTCAACCAACAGCAATAATTGTTTTCATATTTCAGAGCACAATATGGTCCAAATTCTCATCAAAACACAGACCAAAAAGCATGGAATGTTTGGAAAGTTCCTTTGTTTCGTTTTGATTTTTTTTTAATTTACTATTATAAAGGTTCGATTATGGAAACAGAACCAAAATAAAGTAATATTCACAATGTCCAGATAATCTCAACGTGTCTGTGCGTATCCAGAAACAAAGAAACACAACTCTACCAAAAACAAAAAGAGGCAGGAAGGTTCCAACAACAACTAAAATTCGTCACCCCAAAATCCAAGCATGACAAAAAAGAATATGGCTTTTAGAAAACTGTTTACAGGAGTAGAACGATGTACAAATAAATTATTAGGATTTTTTTAAACTAGATACAAACAAATTACACATCTCTCAATACTTTTGAGGCTTTTAGAGGACGATGACAAAGTCGAAATTGGTGACTTTGTGAGCGTTCTTGGAATTAAACCGTATAAAACACAGGGACAAATCTATTAAAATGAATGTGTGTCTCAAATGTGAGAGAGCGAACGAGCGAAGAGAGCGAGAAATGTGTTGAATTGGTCTAAACTATATAGACCCAAAATTCCGAATCCACTGAATTAAATGTATTTAAACTAGAAATAATAGTAATATTTCGAGGATAATTATAAAATGTCTAACAGTGGGTAAATTGAATGTAAATCAAGGTAAAATTAAATGTATATTTAAAATATAATATCAAAGTTGAATATTATTAAAACTTACCTTTCTTGTGTATCCGCTTGATGACAAATCATACACACACACATTCCCCAAAGAATGAAATAAACGTACTGAGGCTGCCAGAGCCAAGTTGAGTTTTTCTGGCTGTGAAGGGAAAAATCGACTCGGAGGAGCGAGAACAAAGCGAGAATATAGGGGAGATAGTTTTGTACAACGTTGGTGCTGGAGTTCAATGGTGGAAGGGAAGCCAATCCCCTATGCCTTCCTAGGATTTCTAACCAATGTTCAGGCTTCTTGCAAGCCTTGTAGGAATGGTAAAAACCAGCTGGTAGAATTCGAATGCTCTCGCACCATGCAATGTACATATAACATGGGACTCACAACACACAAAAGTAGACGACGAGTAGACCTTCCATCCTTTCTCCCCTCAGAAAATATATATGAGATTTTATAAGTATACGTTTTTTGCGTTGAGAAGCCCCTAAAACTTTTACGCATTTTGTTACGATGAGACTTGTTGTTTTACTTTTGTATACGTATATATACGTTTGTACGTATATAAAGTACTGTACGTATATAAGTACACGTTCGTCTTTTATTATGCGTTTTTCGTTTGGGATGCAGCAGGCAAGGCAGACGGCGGCCCCACTGCACGCATTTTCTCTACGCATTTAACCATTATAGTCACGCACAAAAGTGCATTCTCCATTATACGCACACATATTTCCCAACTCTTTTTTACTATACCTACCTACTACTACCTAACTATATACTATACTACACTACACACACAACATTCAATCCATAAAAGTCCTCTATATGGTTGTACATATACTTACCCCTTTGGCTCTCAGGCTCTTAGAGGCTCTTAGAGAGCCAGAGAGCCAGCTCAGATAATAATATTGCTTGTTACGTACTTATTGCATTTTCCTGTACGCTACGGACGGACTGCCATAAAGTCACCTATTATTGTTAAAGGCGATGCCAAAATCTCTTCTTGTTATTAAAGTTTACAACGGCAGCTTTATAGGATAATTTTTAACAACTTACAAAATACAATGTTAAGTACATGTATACTCATGTAAGGTTGATACGTGTATTATTGCTGAAAGCGTTTGTGTTTTTAATAGCATTTTGATGTACTTATTGTATATGTGCGTGTGATGTGCGTTTGGGCTTTTAGCTTCAGCAGTTTGTTTGGTATACATATACATAGCTCTTATTGCTATTATAGGTATGCGTTTGGGCTTTTAGCTTGCTGTTATGCATGTGTATTTAGTAGTTATGTTTATTATTTATCATTATAGATGTATCCATGTATAATGTATTTAATACTAGGTACAGTATCTCACTTATAGCTTGTTCATATATCGGTATTTATAATGGATTTCATTATTTTATTTAGTGTATTTTTACTACATGTGTATTTATATATACTTATGCTTACCTGTACAACAATACGTTTGCACTGTAGGGAATTGGCTATATGTGTAGTAAATATTAAATACAGTACAGGGGATGCTATTGCTTGGCTGGCTCATGCCATATAGTCTACGTGCTATGGGGAACGTTTATAAAAGAACTTGTTTTTATGGTTATCTTTATCTTACATACTACAAGTATGTAGCTTTTAAATATTAGTAGTGTATGTTGTCAGGATTTATTTTATATTACATACTTGGTTAGCAACGTTTGTGTGTAGCATTTAGCTTTAGCTTCTTGGTTACATTTATCTATGGAGTATGTATAAGTATATGTAGTGTTGTGTTATTGTCAGTTTGTAGTTACAAGTATGTAAGTACAAGTAGTGGATACGTGTTGTTAAGTAGTTTGTAGCTTGAATATGTAGTACTAGTAGTGTGTGTACGTATTTGTTAAATAAATTGTTGTTTAGGTGTGTAATGTGTATGTATGTGTATGTATTTGTCAGTTGGTATAGTACTGAGAAGTATGTTTTAAGTTGTATTTGTCAGTTGGTATAGTACTGAGAAGTATGTTTTAAGTTGTATTTGTTGGTATGTGTGTGCATTTCCATTAACTTCCACGCATTTCTGCCTACACAGTGCTACGAACGATGCTTGATCTTTTTCAATAAGAAGTGACCTGTAAGGTGACTGTATAAAATATTGTAAAATCCTCCTTGGAGTTGTATATCTTGGAGGAACATTGATAATCGTGTAGGATACATGATGTATTTTACGCAAAAACATCTTCTTCGTGTGTACTTTATACTGTACTTGTACTTATAAGTACATAAATGCTGTGAGATCATATGGGTAGGTATGGAAATATGTGATATGCATGTGTGAAATTTTTCATAAAACATGACAAGTTTCCTAGATAGCGAACCAGCTATACATGAATCAATATTCTGTGAGATTTTAATGGCATTTAATGGATCTGTACATACAGAATTTATTCGGTATGTAAGTATAACTATATGTTTGTCATGTTTTTTGCTTGTGCATTTGAAATTACAGGATGTATTCGAGTGTCCTGTAGGATTCAATGTAGAAACGAGGCGGAGGGATTATATTTTGTACGTGGATTTTTAACGAGAGATACTTGAAGATAATTATGCTTTAACAATGAAATTACCACTATCATACATTTTATACGCACGACAATACGATTCGATGAGAAGAGTATAGGTGAGGAGGACGAAACAAAGCAAAAACGATATTAAATGGACAATAAATTGCAAGTAACTTATTTACTATGCACTGGATTTCATGACTCCTCCAAGCAACAACTTGAGTGTCAGACTTTTTCCTGTTATAAGTATTCTTTCTTCTTTGCACATTATTGTAACTTTGTGTTGCTACACAGACTTTTCATAGAGTCTCCAACCTTTATTAATAATATGTAGATGAATGTTTCTGTACCATAGTTAAATTATATGAATATTTTGTTAGGAATAAAAGTCTTCTGTAGATTCATGAGATCCATCGAGAAGAGATCAGAAAACTGCATATATGTGCTTGTATGTATATATTTTGTACCAAGGCACGAATTTGTAGAAGTAAAGCTGCATTCGCGAAGTATAAAGTAGTTGTGTGTTACTGTTGTAGTAATATGGAAATATTGTTACGACGAGAATTTTCTACTAAACAAAACTGGAATTGTAGGAGGAAAATGTAGGAATGAACATATACGGAAATTTTTTTCCAAAGATATTAAACTCGCTTTGCATGTGGAGTAGTGTGTATCTACAAATGTATTGCTGCCATGTATATAAGTTGTTTTTGTTGTTGTTGTTCGGGAAGTACACAGCGCTATATTGCTGTAAGGTTTCATGTAATGGAAGGTTGATGCAGCTGCTGGGTAATATGGCATAGGATGTACATATTTAGGCTTTAGTGGACATATTATGATGATAGGTTACATCTGGGTGAATTTCGTGTCTTCAACTATAATGTCGTCGTCGTGAGTGGCTGAACAAATTCTTCTTGCGAGTATTGTACAACCAATTCATTTCCATAGTTATTTTATCTTTATCCTCAAGATAAGAAATTGCGCACGATTTTACCGTCGATTTCTGAACTAATATCTAGCAACGGCTACATGCTTCCGTATGCAGTCCCACATATTTGAAAATAAATTAATGTGGAGAACGATTTTCCAGTGATATTAGAGACGTTAGATTGCCAAGGTATGATAGCTGCTGGATCTCTTGACTTCAACATCGTACGAACAAAAGAAATTTGACCTAGAGTAGTAACTTCTAATAGGAGGAAAAATACCTGAAATTGTCATAAATGGTGAATTCACTCTGCAGATATATTGCAATCTTCAAATTTAATTAGATTTGTGTTGAGTGGCTGGGTTCTGTTCCATGCGAAAACGTTCCAAATGCCAGGTACGCATTAATGTTAACTGGATGCATACATACATACTACATATACCTAAATACCAAGGTAGTAGTGTATAATTCGCTTGAAAGTATATGGAAATGGTATTTACAAGTTATGCAGTAGCCAACAAGTAATACATACATACAACATACATAAGTAAGTAACTAACCCATGTTATTTGGGGGTCCTTTCATCATATTCTACTGCAGTGTTCTACCAGCGATACACATTTGAATCCAAATAAATCTGTTTCTGCGCAAATACCAATGTACTTGCAAATGCATTTGTAAACTAAATGTTGTGTATATGGCAAACTATAAATGATACCCCATGACTCCGACAATCTTATGTCTTTTATAAGCAGCGTATGTATAACAGTAGCTACAAGGTTTTTTGTGCGAGAGCTGAAAATATACATGCCCGAAGTTTAATTGATAGTGACAAATGGAGGAGCAGATTGTAACACTTACAAACTCGGCTGTAGGTTGACGGAAATTCACTCTTGAGTTTATGTTGGTCATGACGACGGAGATAGGTTAACTTTTATTTTGTGCGTCATGGCATGAATTCATATCAATGGCAACAGCCATTTGGTATGATTGACTTGGTGTGCATAGTATATGTACAAGAGAACTGAAAATTACTAATAAATGGACTTGAGCCTAACAGCCTAGCGTTGCAATTTATAATTGATTCAACCATTCCCTTCCCTCGGACGCCTTGATTTAATTTAAGGGTTGAAAAAAATCAATTTCAATCTTTTCGTTCGAGCATAATATCAAAGAGAGAGAGAGAGAGCGGGGAGAGAAACGAAAGGAGTTCATGGCAGTCCACAGGCATAGTGTTTTGACTTTCCAATAGCTTGGCTGGAAGCATTGAGAATTCGAAAAATTCGGCAAAAGTTCTATATTCCGTTACCAATGAGCCGTGGTACGGAGGTGCCATCCGAAACCGCTCAACCTATACATGTTTGCGAATATTCGCGGACGTTCAACCCGGTCTTTATATATATCTACACACACTGCTCTTCGGAGTTTTCTAGCTTGTACTAGTCACATGCGCTTCTTTCTGCAAACCCTATGTAATGTATCTTCACTATTTGTAATTCCTACAGATTCAGACTATACTGTGGAGCAGCATCGTGCTATAATGCCCAAAGTTTTTGCACAGGAATTGCTTCGCAGTTCTTCGCCTGTAGTTTTTAGCAGTAGGTACATTCGGTGCATAAGGGCATGCGGGAGAGATCCGCAACTCTCATAAAGAAACCAAACAATCTACTGGCAGCAGCAAAGTTTGCAGTTGGTGGAAGATGTGCAGATTCGCTTGTGGTATATAGTTTAACTGTGTTGGTTCTACATTTGAATGGTCTTGAAGGGGAGATAAAGAGCTGTGAAGCTGTCGAGTGAGCGGGAATTCGCATACTCAATTAATTCCTTTTTGCGGCAATTCTATTTTCTCGAGGACGCCGATTTAAAAATGTTTAATTATATTATAATAAATTTAACCAACTCTCAAACATTACTTTGCATAAGTAATTTTTAAATAACATGTAGCGTAAATTAAGTATTATAAACCAAAATCAAACGTAAATAATTACGAAAACATAGATGTGTCGTAGATATTTACTAATAATGGTGGTAATATGCGCGCCAGATCAGCGCGGGCGCTAATTGTTTTGTATGTATGTATATATCACGTTTTGTAATACATATGATTTATAAAGCGACCTATAATTTGAGGTAATGCTAATACTATGTATTAATACAAGTGGTTATATTAACTCTATAGCTTGTGTGCACAAGTCTTGTAACAGTAGTGTACATGGGACGGATTTTGCTGATGTCAGTATAATGAAAACTTGATGGTTGAATGTTTGCTAGAGAACCTTTGTGTGTTTTGCAACAGTATCTCTCTACCTACAGATGAGGATTTTAAGTTTCAGAGGAAAGTTAGTCTATAAGTAGATATATTACATGGGTGTCGAGTCAGTTATTATGTTTGGTCCCTGTATAAGTAATACCCAGAAATCAATTCCCTGGTACTATATATTTGCTCCGAAAAAGCTAGCTTTTCTCTTGATGCGCACATTTCCTGTGAAATATCCCACATTTAAAGCAAACTAAATTATACTCCATTTTCACCCTTTATTATTATTTCCTGTCGATATATCAAATTGCTGTACAAATATATACCCGCATATATACATATCCATAGATGAGAATCCCAGCTAACATTACAAACACGCGTCCATTATCATTGTCTAAAATGGTTATGGTTTGGGTTTCACTTAGGGAATTCAACCACACACATCTCTTCTACCACTACACATAAGCTTTATTTGTAATTAATACCGCCGTAGTGAAACCAGAGGACCGCTGGATATTCTTTTGAATTACTATACAGATTACGGTTAAAATAACATAGCGGCGGATTGAAATCAGGGCTTGAGTAATCATGTAAATTGCAATAATAATGTTCAGTCGTCTTTTCATGCCTTCACTACGTCTAGGTTTCCTTTACAAAGTTGAGAACAAGCACCTTACCTCCTTACGTATACAAAAAGGTAACAACATGCTCGAATATTTACTTTATACTCATGGGGCACTGGTTAATCAGTTTTGCGGTTAATGAGATAAGTGATTGTTCAATGTGGTTATGACTTCATATTCTCCTGTATAAAATCCACAATAGTAACGTAAATTACTTTACGCTCCAAAAAATTAACGAGGTTATAAATTTTTTATGTGCGCTACGTTTCCTGTTTATGTACACGGTAGTAGGATCACACAGTAGTACTGGCTGACAAACGCCATGAATACGCATCAAAGTTGTTTTGTTTCAAAGTCAAAACAATTTGCGGATAGAAATTTTTTCACCTGTTTTGCTCATATGTGTGTCCACATATGTGATGTAAGTTAAGTACACACACACACACACACATGGCGGCATGCATTATGAGATCTTCCTTGTTCGGAATAAGGTGATGTAGGTATGCATATGTAATTGTGCACGCAACTGGAGAGTCCTATTATTATTCAACAACAGTCATCTTATCAAGCAGAGAACAAGTTCTTATCTGGAAGTGGCTTACATATACAGAACAACAATTGCGCATTAGCAATCTCACAAGCAAGCTCATTTTGCGTCACGTTAATTTTTAACTTGGTCTGTAGATTTCCACGAAGTATGCACTATATATAGATAGATACACAATTAAATACCTATAAGTAAGTTTAAAAATAGTTAATCAGCGTTAAGCACACGATAGAATAATTCCCGATTTTTTCCTCCATTTCAAGTTTAATTACAGTAAAACAAGTACCGAAACACTTGCAAAGGATTTAGTCCACGCTTTCTCAATTATGTTTCTTTGTATATTTCAGCAACAATGTTCCAGATCCTGAGGATTACAATACTATTGCATCATTGCATGATCATTAAAGCTTAGAGAAACAAACCACTTCATTTGTATGTTCTAAACATGTAACTTTTACTATTGAAAGGCTTCATTTTACACGTGGACTTGTAATAGCATTAGCTGGGAGGCTACATAATATGTAACACAGTGTTACCTGGAGAGTTTTAGACGTTAACTCTGTGTTAATGGAGAAGCTTCATGTGTAACATCTACAGTAGTAACTGGGTAGCTTGATATGAAACATGTATGTATATATGTGCAGCATCAACTTGGAAGCTTCAACGTACTACACTGCATTAATTGTGAATTGTGAAGCTTACTATAATCACCCAGAATTAACTGGGAAGCTTCAACGTGTCATAATAATGATGAGTTCGGGATGAAATAATGACAAGATGATATTATAGCAGCTACTACACGAAGGATACTCTTCTGCACGAATATTTTGTATCGTAGGTAAGTATTTGATTAAATTTTTTGAATGACAGCAGACTGTTTACTAGTCCCTGCATGTATTGAAGTATTATACTCAAAGTGCATACAAGCCACGTTCAAACACAATAAACTACATACATAGTAATTTCGTGAAGAGGTTTAGTAAGTCTTGGACTGCATCCGTTCTTTAGTTCAGGGTTAAATTTTTTGTATATTTCGTTGAGCTCAATATGTATTTGTATAGAGATCGTTTGTTATGTATTTCGTGTGTGTATGTATGTTGGCATGACGCAAGATTTCAACAACTCTTCCTCTCCATATAGACCAAATTAAAAACCGGATTTAACAATTTCCCTTGCGGATGAAACATCTAAGACTTTAAAATTTAAATTACGCAAAAAAACGAGTTCTACCTCCATATATGTAGCATTGTAAGCAATAAAGCTTATTACTTGACTGACTATGTAACATATTGCAAGAAGGAGGCTGAAGAAATCCTTTACCCTTATAACATAAATCCTGGTACTCCAGCATGATTGTGCCAAGATTTCACCTGCATTTCTAGGTATATTAAATACCTGCAGGGCGTATTATATTTGTACATATTGTATAGTGTATAGAAACTATAAGTACATCAGCTGTGCATATTAAGGCCTATAGATATTATAACATCTGTCAACTCATTAGCTATTCCATCATATGTAATACTCATGGCAGTAAAATTTTTGCCACGAGAAAGAAGAAAAGAAGTGGACAGCAGGCGAAGGACATGTAAAGGACTAATTCCAAATCAACTTGCTCCTTGTATAAACACGTCATGAGCCTTTAGGCTTGTACAGCGTTCTACGGAGTCTCCGGGAAATTGAAGTTTAAAATATGCGAGAAACATTTATCCTGTTTATCTATTCTTTGAAGTCTATCTGAAGTTTACAGATATCTGTATACATATTGACTCCCATCCTCAAAGTTTCAGAACCTGCTGCCTACTCAGCCTGCTGCACCCGTGCTGAGCTGAGAGAACTCAGGCGATGGATAACCTTGTTAGAAGATAAGTTTGAGTAAATTATTAAATGTGGTCGACTATAACGACATGGATAGGAGATACGGTTCTTAAGACACAAACTTTTTCATCCAACTTTGTTTAACTTAAATCTATGATTGTAGAAGTTATACATATAAGCCTCTCAAGGTAATACAAACGAAAACTTCGAGATTGACCAATATTCGGTGTGTAAATAAAGGGAATCAGTAAACAACGTATTTAAGCATACAAGGCAAGGTATAGGTAGGGATACATAGCAAGACACAAATAAGCACATCATCCACATTCTTAGAATAGTTTGACTGGAGCTCAATGTAACAGGAGCGGAGGCATTTCCAGAATTAAGGCGATGAATTGTGAAATCTTAAAAATCCCATCCCATCTCTTATGGACTCCTTGGAAGGAGAAGTAGAATTTGTAATGAGGATTGACGCTGTGCTGACGTCTGAGTTGACTAATCAGGAAATAAAAACATGTAACTTGTGACCATCAAAAATACATGCAAGCATTGTTGGTTGTATCGTATCGTGTGATCGTAGGCGTGCAGTCATTTATTACTATCCATGGTATCATGTGTAGAGTATCGAAACCAACGCAGTACGACAATCAAATCGTATCGAATAGACAATTTTTTAGTATGTTTTTTGTATAAGTAGGTAGTGAAATATATAGGTAGGTATTCATTTGGGAATGTCTACGAATAATGATGGCTGCTCTCAGACAATTATGCTGGATATAAAATAACGCTAACGCAAGTTCTATGCATATATTTATTATACACATACATATGCAATATAAAAATCGTTAACAACGCAAACAATTCAAAATATAATGCTCCTTACTGCACATACGTCAAACTTGAGCTCCTCACAATAAGCGTAAAAAGTAATGAAGGATTGATGTCACCAGCCTGAAAACAATGATTTTTATATACAAGACCTTATAAATATTTGTGTAAAGTCAAATGGAATAAATCCCAACACACTGTATAAATCAGGCTTTATTCACATTTAAATAATATTGAATTTAATGGAGAACTACCTTCAATATATTATTATACTAAAGTATACTAAATTATTAAACACGCAGTTGGTCTTAATAGCAATTTTAGGAATCGGTGTGTGTGCACACAGTGATGTGTCATCACCTCGCCTAAATATTTAAGCACATATAGTATATATCTTCAGGTTGGGCTCGTTGAATTTATTTTGATACCAAATACTTAAAACAATTCCTAATGAAGCATTGAAGCTCCCGAATGGAAATTAGGAAAAAATACACTAGCTCAAAACAAGGTACAATGTAACATGATGTCTCTGTACGGTTGATTTTGGTTTTTTAGTCTCATTTTTGAGTAAACTTGTAGTTTTGGGACTGGGACATGGTCATATGACTTTTGAGCCAGCAACAGAAAGAGAGAGAGAGAGAGAGAACCAGCATGAAAGGTATCAATGCTTTGACACTAACAACACATAATAGAACTTTTGCATTGTTCCTTTGTTTTTTATTCTTTTCCACACAAACTTATATATATACAGTGAGAGAGAATGTGCATCCGTCAGAATTTAAGTGTTTTGCTTGACATGTACTCTACGTGCAGTAGAGGAATAAAAACAATTTAGCTCATTATATGACCTATGTCTATGTGCACAATTATGGCAATTTAAAACAGTAGGTAGCAGGCAATCTTGATTAGAAACACTGCGTGATATATGGATGCGCTAGATTTTAACTCATTACAATGTTACCTAGGTATGTGGGTAATTTTTCTGAATTCATGCTCGTCCTTTGCTAATTGTTTCCCAAGCTACTAAAAACTCTGCTACGGTAGTGGAGGCTTATGCACAAAAACTAGTATCGAGAAATTCTTAGTTTTTGTAAATGTTGGTTTTAGTATGATATTAACAATTTTAACGCGACATACATGCTGGAAAAAGTTACAACTCACAATACTTTACATATACAGGTACGCTTTTGTTGTGAAGCCTCGACAATGGAATAACGGAGAGAGAATCATAAATACACAGTCACAATTTTCCTGTTGCGTGTGAAATTGTGAGTCACACTAGAATTTTATTTTACAAATAGTCTGCATTGACATGTCGATGCATTTTACGAGACAAATGACTTCCAGTTCACAGTTTAAAACAAGCCTATTTAATACTGGTTGATGTGAGGGTGACTGTACTGCCTAAACATACAAGGATGACTGACGGCGCTCAAGAGTTTCAATTATACCTGAGCGTATTAATATAAGAATATTTTTTCCCCACAAAATGTCAAAAGTCTATAGTTCCATTAATACTTGTATGCTACTGTAGTTAGATTCCAATGGGCATACATTAGTGGAGGCGTTACACTTGCCACTGGCATATTTGGAAAGACATGAGCTTTTAATTTTAAATGGCTATCCACATTGCAGTTACTACTGCTATGTA
Source organism: Lipothrix lubbocki (assembly GCA_034696945.1). Lineage (NCBI taxonomy): Eukaryota > Metazoa > Arthropoda > Collembola > Symphypleona > Sminthuridae > Lipothrix > Lipothrix lubbocki. The sequence continues at coordinate 18,383 of JAQGAK010000627.1, forward strand.
GGTGCACGCATATTCAAAATGTACACTGCAATTTATATATGCATATATTAGCATATTTTCGTTTACAATACGGTTGTAGTATACTAGCACAAAGCCTTGCATTTCGTGTGAAATTGGATCGACGTGGATGATGATATCAACAAATTATGATGAATTGAGGTGATGTGAAGAAGGAAGCATTACTATATTATATTATCTTTATCGTAGTCCACTTTGTTGGTTGTACCAATTTTGGAGGAGCTTTACTGAGCTGGACTGTCGAGTCGTAAATGGCTTGGGTGCTTTATGGACCGGTGTATACTAACGATGGCAAAATTATTGTGTGAACGTCGCGTAAATGCAATGTGTTTAGAAGTGTAAGAGCGGGTACTAGTGTACGAAAAGTGGTAAGATGTCGTTTTATGAAAGTTAAACTAAACAATAGATATAGGAAGTAAACACAATAATCGTAGTATTAATGAAATTCATAGGGGTAATTTTAAAAAAATGAAATTTTTCATTAAATGACCTTGAGGTAGTGTACTGCACCTATACAAGAAATCCTTATTGCTAAAACATCATAAGCGTTGCTCATAAAGAGATATGGAAGTAGACGTTTAGCTATATTACTTTAGGTCAGAATAGTTTAGACAGTGTCATTTTGCAATATTTAAGGTAGCGGATTTTGTAGGTACCACAGGGGATTGATATGAAAACTTTAGACAGATGTTAAATGTTATCTGTAAACTGAATATATGTAAGTATTTTCTGGTGTTAAAAAAAGTATATAATAGGAACGCGTATTCTGCAATTTATTCTAGTTCATGTAAAGTGGAGCACCGTAGTGATTACACTTGAGGTTTTATGGGGTGTTCATCAACAACAAAGGCAATTTCCATGTGGACGAACGGGTTAGTACTGCAACATTATGATGCGAGGTATATTATATATGTGGTAAGGTTTTAAATCTCTGTTGACATCTGACATTTGCGAGTATATTGAGAAAATTGAACTCGACAAAATTATAATGTGCTCATTATTTTAAATTTTCAACCTGCAACTAAAGGACATAGATTCTGTATCATTGGATTAGAATTGCGAAAAAATGAAATGATTCTGAATCGATATAACCTTTTCCAAGAGGAACATTGAAGAAGTACATACGTATGGTATTGTCAAATGCCTATATATGCTTTATGAACATTTTTCATTACAATTGCACGAAATGTACAAATACATTAAATGCAACTAAATAATAAGAGACATAGAGTGAGAGATTTAGTTGATTTATTGGATTCTCAACAAGTATGTATAAATTATCTCACTAACGGACGAATAAGCGGAGCCCTGTTCTCCTTTTATCAATTGAGGCGCTGGTGTATATATTACATATATACTTACTATTGCATCGTTGCTATTTAGTCTTTACACACCAACCGAGTTGTCTTGGGGTAAAGTCAGGTCATGGCAGCATCATGTTATAACTACATACGTATATATAGTTGACTGTCCCGAATGCCTCTCGCTCCTTGCAAATTATTATGAAGCAGGAGCAGCTATTGCACATTATACTCATGCAAGACTTGATAGACACAATACGTTCTACGGCCTTAAAATTAAATTTGCGTAAAATTTGCATCTCATTTATGTGTAGCTGTAGTTGCTTTTCATTTAAATAGACCTATGCATGCATACTTATATGCATTCAAAATGCAATAACGAACTGAGTTGATACCACTTTAGAATTTGTTTCGTTACGAGCTTTACAATCCAAGGATACATGTATACATACCGACATTATACACAAAACAAATAATGAAAATTCATGCTTAATTAATGGCAATATTTCCCCGCATTTCCTACGCCTTTGAAATGTTTCAGGATATTTAAATTAAAGTAATGAAAATTGATTCCTTCAATTAATTCAGCCAATGAGTATATTTTGTTTCTCTTCCTGAATGTTTTATCATTCGTAGTAGTAGTAATAGGTAGATCTTCATTCACTCTGATTTTCATGCTCAATAGTACGTGTTTCAATATGAATCTCTGAAATGTTTATCCAATCTGATGGACACTGTAAATAGGCAGAACATTGCCCTTCTATTTTTAATTGGGGCTTTTGGTATCATCACTGTTCATGCAAAGTTGAAAGCCCTCATTCTGCAAATGTCAGCTCTTCTAGTTTAGTATATTTGTTTGCTCAGCAAAATTTTTAAGTATTTAGTTCAAAAATGTTCTCATGTTCCTATATCTATCTATGCTGAAGATGAGAAGATACTTGGGCTGACATGAGATAAAATAGCAACTCTGCACTATACAGCTTGAACTTTCACAAAATTAGAAGTACCTACTTTACTCCATTGATTTAATAACTGAAAGATTGCAATCAGCTTCAGGCTTCCCTTAATTCGCTAGTAGCGAAGGGAAGCCAGGGCAGATTACAGTACTGTAATCGTTCTTACCTTGCGTTTATGGAATCTGTGATAATTAACTTTTTTACCCGATTGATCTCCGTGGTTGACCAGTAAATTATGTATTACGTCATGGGCCAAGCCCTATATTTTGTTATTATGTATTTATACATGGCGAAAGTCACACACACGCATCCATTACAGCCTGAAATTACATTTAGAAACCTCATTTAGAGCTCAATAGAAACTTTGGTTCTTTTGCATTTCGGGCGGATGCTAATAATACCATTGAGAAGAATAAGAGTGTTAGCTGTCGGATCGGAATCAATGTGGAAAATAAGTTTTGCCGCAGAAAAGAAAATGACATTCTTGCTTCTCTCATCCTGGCTATAGAAACTGTATAACAAAGAGACAGCAGAAGTATAGAAAAGGGATTCAGCGGGACACGAGCGAGTGCAATTTAGGCCTGGAATGTGTTATTAGATTGCGTAAGTCTTGCGTAAACCCGTAAAGAGATCCCAAATGGATGTGATGTGCATGGAAAAGTAAATAGTTCATCTTTTCCATGGAGCCATGCTACACACACAGAACCATTTCAGCTATAATATGGAGACAGGCTGTACAACAGAACAATATGTAATTGCTTACGGAGTGTTGCCTCATCGAGTCCTTCACGGTCCCCGTAGTATTGGTTGAGATGTGTACAGAACCACAAAACATCCAGGAATCAACATACCAAGACTATAAGAAGAGAGCATATAGTTGACAAAAAGAATTGCGTTAAACGTAACAGTAACAATTTGGAGTAAGTGTATACTTTAGTAAAGTGATAACAACCAAAACTAATCTCTGCCATGATGACTTTGATGGTAAAGCTTGATTTCTGCTTTGTTCTGGATACGTTCGGATTGCGAGGTGGAAGGAGAATTTTCTTGGGAACTGTTTTTCGACATATAACAGACAGGAGGAAAACAGTTCGTGTATGTGTACACGGATTTCTATGTATATGTATGTATGTACTGCTATAAATTTTGTCTAGAAAGAAGTTAAATTACTTACCAGATTTCACTGTGTATATAACAAAACATTTAGCAGTGTGTGCTCTACATCTTGTTCAACGTGAAGTAAAGAGCGGTGATTGTGTTTGTATACGTGTGAAGTGTTTGCGTATGCTCGTTTACTAGTTCAGATAATCAAGCCATGTTTCTCAAGTATAGATGAACGGAGACATACTTTTGTACTTTTCCATATACCGTTTAATGTTCGGATGTCGTTGAAACCTTACAAGAAAGGAGTCGGATAAGCATGGATAATAATAATAAATCAGGCGTCTCACCCGCCCGTACACGTGAGGTTAATCTATTCATAGAAATAACATCTCCCCGGTGGTAGTTCCCTATATAAACATTACTACTCTACTGTGCAACTAGCGTATAAAAAACTTTAAGCTCAAAATAATTTTCACTTAAAAATATTCATAGAATCTTAAGATACAGGTCTATTCACTAAGTTTGTAATATAATAAGTATGACTTCGCGATACAATTTCTTTCCGAAAAACTCTACAAGTCGAGTTCTGTAATAGTCCTCCAACTTTATTAAGTTGAGTTTTGCTGTAGGTCTTTAACTTTAGTTTTATGAAAGTTTCTGAAAGCAAGTTTCAACTTGTTTGTTATTGTATGATTTTGAACTTTGAGATGTAATTACTTAACGTAGCACTAACTTTAACATATACATTATTCTTTTCTCCAGGGCAGTAAATTTAAGATAAGTACAATTCATTTACCAGAACCAGAACTACACCCTGTAAAAGATAACAGTTCTAAGAAATTTAACACATGGGAAACTTAAGTATTTTTCAGTGTTTTTAAACGTTTCGAACTTGAAGCTATATAAATACTAATTATTTTCTTGCAAAAGTAACCTTTTTCTTAATTTGGACGTACACACAAAGGTAACTGTGTATATGTATAATATTGAAATACATACTATTGTCATTCACACTTGAAAACGTTTACCTTCTCTCTCCTCAACGACCGTCGTCATAGGCTTTGTTGTTTATAGTGGTATTATTGTATATATGTTCTGTATATGTGTAGCATCTCAGGCTTCTGCCCTTCAAATTTCGCCTCTAAACAAATTTTCAGCGGAAAATTTTCATTAGAAATGTGCATAGATATTTCACTTGTCTATGGATTTTTCACTTGTTGTATGCTAGTATGATAGGCACTTTGATTCTTCCTCTATATGGTAGTAATACCAATCCTTTCAGATTTAAAAAACAATAGCAGAGTGGAGATGAGAATCTGTCTTCAACAACAATTCATTCAGTTCGAGCGGATGAATTACACGTCATCCATTTTTAACAAAGCTTTTGTCTGCTATCTCTCCTCAAATTTCATTAGAACGAGCAGTAAATGAAACATGATTTCTCTATCCGCCTCTGTAGATTTTCAAGATGAGCCCATAGCATCATCCTTTTGAAATTTAGTATAGAATGGCCAAACTTATGGCCTATGTTATTATTTTGTGAGGCTCAACCTGTGTATTTATGTTCAACTTGCATTATTTGCACACATGCAATCCCTATATATGTATGCCGCTATTAAATGACGGATGAGTGAGATTCAATAGCCATAAACAATTCTAGAGCGTCAAGTTCAATAAAAATGTAACTAAAATAATTACTATACTAGTAAGTATAATTATAAGGGATAATTGTGAAAGTTGCACTGATGGAACGACATATCAGACGTCATACGTTAGTGCAGGTTACAAGTACAAAAAAGAGCGGATTGAAACAATAATACTATGAAGAAAAGGGTCCTAAACATATCAAACGAATATTGGTCGTTTAATAAAATGTTTACGTTGATTCCTTCTGAACTCTAAAAACAGCAGCTTTCAGAATAACGACCTTTGGGAGTCTCAACTTTATCTTTATGTCTAACGTTCACATGTCTGAAGCGCATAGACTGCATTTATATTCATTTAAAAGTATTTATAACATCTATTAATATCACATATGTAGTATATGTACCAACGAAACTCAGCTTATATTGAGTGAGATTGATAGAGAATTTAGAATAAAGCAAACGTATAAGCATACGCATCGCGTCTTATTATAACCCAAGGCTTAAATGTCAAGCTAATCGTGAGAAAATTACGGCTCCAATAATATGTACACGTAATGTTCATAGCTCAAAACGTCATCTTCAGGAACTTGGACAATTCTCTTATAAAAACATTAATTTACTTGCTCTACAAGCCAGCATGAATTTGCAGTGTTTACATTCCATATGTAGGTATTCATAGGAAATAAAATACTAAAGGAGAAACGACCCTCAAACTGTTGTACACATATACTAACCCCAACAAACTCAAAAAGCTTTGTAGCCTATACCGTGTCCCTGCCAAAAATCTAACCCTACATCTAATCAATCAGCCCACGTAAACAGGACGATCCAAAATTGTAGCAAACGTATATGTATGATTCCAGTGTATAAAATGTGTGTGCATGAGATTGCAAACATAGGTGGGAGGGAAAATGTTGAGAATGAAGCCTACGACTAATCGTCAGTAATATGTACAGTATGCACAGAGCTACATACAAATAAAGGAAGTTAAATATGTGCAACAAATAAATTAACAACAGAGTAGTATAACATACGAACAACGCAAGTTGAACTACCAGGACTTCAAATATCCAGCTCAGGAGCAACTGTGAGTCGAAGAGGTGATTATTTACCTTGAAGGTAAGCACAACGACAAAAATAAAGTCGAGGAGGAGGTTTAATTTTGTAGCTACAATCGATTGCATTAATTTCAATTATAGGACCCATTCCTGCAGAGAGAGAGAGAGATGAAACCGCTACCTTCTCGCGACTCACTCTGCAATAAAATCTTTGTAAATGGTAACGTGATCTGGCTGCTGTGCTGTGGTCTAGGTGACTCTTTTCTTTTGCGTCTATTGTTTGTCGTTTCGTGTGTTCTAGCGCTTCACAACTGTAAAGATATCAGATGTCTTACAAGGTCTATGTATTAATGATGGCAACATCTGTCCTATTTTGGTTTTTGAGCATTGGAAATGATATTATACATTGTACTTCATTAGCTTGAATTTTAACAGCCTACAGGAAAACATGTTTATTTGCAATAGGAGGGGTCTTTTGTTTCTGACTTTTGATGTTTACTGTAAATCATTTCTCCGAATCTGGTGTGCTCAAAAACAACTCGTTCCAGTCAGTTTTTCGGATGATGTCAAGGACCCGTTCGTTAGCATGACTACCACATCCTCTGCATTATGACACAAATGACAAAGTATATTAACCGTATACATATGACAGATCCTGTTGTTGCTACCTGTGTGCTCCTGATGTAAAGAGTTCGTTTCCGTCACGTCAGAGCATCCACATATAGAAATAGAACCGATTTTTTCAAGCAGAAAATGGAGTCAAAATACCAAGCATGCCTTAGCAGTCTCGGAGTACCTGACTTTATCTCTGCAGGTATCCTCACATTTATCGAAACGTGCGCGGAACATATGTATTATGATGGAAGTATCAGACTCAAACGTTTTTCTCTGTCACTTCGCAAGGAGCAGCAATAATTTTCGGTTACCTCTTTTCCTCTCACAAATATAATGACGACAACTCGAACATTCAACAACTGCTGTTCTCTTTTTCCTGCTTTATCATGATTTTTAGCCTGGGACAGTTTACATCATACACATTAAAATAAGCTTTTTTTAGGAGCGGCGAGTTTTAATATTACTTAATCCTTGAAAATAGAGAAATTACAATAGAAGGGCTGAAGGAAGGTACAGGGAATTTGCATCCTGAACTTATTGTTAATTCGACGTAGAATGCGCCTAAGCAAGAGCCCTCGAGGAAGTTTCTCTACGTATGTCTATACATGTGTAGTTATTAGCTACACAAGTACAAAATAAAGTACTATCGATTTATCGCTTTCCAGGAATAACGTAATGGAATATTTATATAAAGGGAAGATCGAGCGTACGAATAGGGAAGAAAGGTAATATTGGAGAATGCCTTCTAATAAATGCAAGATGAAAGTTGTCATGAGATTAGTATCTAAGGAGAGAAATCATAAGCTTTATTTTGCAAAATAATAACATCATGATTACATTTTTGATTATTTGTAATGGATATCAAAGTAATTAATATAGATCAAAGCAAAATAAAAATTATACATCGATTTCCTATATATGAGAGATGCTTTTTGTAGACGTTGTTCTCTTGCTTCCATGGAGTTGCTGTTGCTGTGTAGATGTTCATGAAATTTCGAGTCGATCCACCATTCCCTCGATTTCATGTTTTAATGGAGCTGATGATGACAGGATCATTGCATCACCACCTCCCTGAGCGCTTCCAACAGCTCCGTATTGACTGAAGTTCTTATGAGTTGCGTACAGGGTGGATAGTACGTGTAAGGACTGGATTCTTGATTTATAAACGGGAATATCCAGTAAGTCTGTGGAAGAAAATGAACACCAAAACTTTGTATTAAGATTCTTTAGGAACAAGCTAAACCCTTTCTCAGCACCCCACCCAAATTCTACCATATACTATTGCGGATAGAAAATCAAATCAAGATTGTGTGAAAATGCTCCGAACATGAATCGCTTTTAAGGAATTGTTTCAGTCAATGCATGCCTCTTCGAAGAAGGAACGAGTATAGCCCCAAGATCAAATGAGCAGTCTTCAACTGAACGAGATCGATTCGCCGTTTAAAGCCGCGGAATGGAAAAGAAAGATTAATACTCTGAATACTTGAGTCAATTGTTTAGCGATTTAGTTTCTTAAGGCAGAAATACAAATCAATACGGAGCAGCGTCTTGCCGAATACAAGTACTTATAGCATGTATAGTATTGTGCATACTTAAAATTATAATACGTACTTAGTTCATCCTATCCATGTATATTCCAAAGCTGAATTTCAATTTAGTCTCCATTCATATATAACTTCAAAGAACAATTGAAAATAGACAGAAATTCAGAGCTTTAGACCCGAGGAGTTTGCTCACGTCGTCCGCATTTACTAAATGAGATAGACATGAAAAGAAAGGAAGTTCAAGCTGTGCGAACAACAGTTCAAACGAATAAAATAGCTTATGCAAAATTCAACATGTAATAATCCGATTACAAACCACGATTGCTTCTAGTACAATCTCTGCATTAAGAGTTTTCAGAGAGATATGGAGTGAACCGTCGGAGAAGGAATATGCTAAATTACAAGCATAGAAATATACAAGGATATTGAACACCGCAGCCTGAAATCTTATATTCATGGTGATCAAACGAAAATCTTATATGATGATGACAGAATGGTAGTATAATCTATAATATACTATGTATTCTAAAACACTCAATAAGAGAAACAGAGAGACATTCTACTTATAGGTAGAGATTATTGCAGTAATTCGTTCCAAAGCATGAAACACGCTATCTGCACATAAATATTGCATGAGGATAATTTTTGAATGCCATCTAATATATAGATACATAGTTACATATCTGTATAGAGAAGGTGATCATTGAAGCCTGATGGTGACAGAAATAATAAGGAAAATTTCCGAGACTTACTGCAAACTATGTCAACATAGGTGGCTAGATCGCAGTCCAAAGCTGGTGATGGGAAACTAATGTTCTTCAACAGTTCTTCAACTTCTGGAGGCCATTCTTGGATCAAAAGGTCGATATCAGGCATTGGCCTATGAATAAAATATGTTTTAGATTTTTAAAATGTAACTTCCCGATGTACAACATATGAGACACACTTGTGTGTCGCCAATGCTCCGACGGAATCATGTCAACAACATGTTATTTGCAGTTGAACCTAATTCGATATTCATATATATCTACCTTTAATCTTATTTACCGAGCCCATGAGCGAGTTACATTTTGCATTTATTTCTAGCGAACACAGTATGGTTTCCTCTGTACATGGCGCAAGCAGCAAATTTCCCTGCTAGGCTGAAGTTCAAAAGCTACATCTATCCAAAAATGCATACCTATGTAGTATGTAGCTTATGAAGGAAGAACTAACATTACTAACAACATAACATAGAAACGTAGACTTGCATTATTGGCCCGCTTACGTCGCAGTAAGATGTTCTTGCAACGGACCCTAAAACTTCCGAACATTCTGGAAATCAAGGGAACGCATACATAAGTCCAATGCAATCACGTATAATTTCGGGGTCGAATATATCCTAAGAGCGAATGCTTTAACGCTTTTATTGCATTAGTCCTAAAACACCTCCACTTTCAAGGCTTATTGGTTCGAAGCTTATAACATTTTATTGCAATCTAAAATATTTTAAGTACAAAACTTTCACAAGCACAGAGTTTATTTTTTAAAACTATTGCCTATATTTAGCAGTATTTTTTAAATGACTCTGTTAGAAGGTTGACCATCTTTAAAAGTAATATTGATAGCATACAGCATGCTTTATAATGTATTCGTATAACATAAAAATTTAATTCCAGGTGGTAAAACGAATTTTGAAGCTTTGCACCGACAAACTGCAGATATTGATACATGTTGGAATAATAGAATTTTCATGTTATGCAAGCCCAAAATGTTTTGTCAACGTGACGGTAATTCGTACAAACATTTCCAAAACCCCACGTGCTTTTATGGCACGGGTACAGCTAATGCAGTTACAAGTGCAATTACCTATAATAATAAATTGCATTAATTTCTGGTTCGTTATATAGTAAAAGGTTGTATGGAGTTGGAATGAGAAAAAAAACTACAAATATGTTCAGCTGCTGTCTTAATCAGCATTCCCCTGTTTGCACTGAACCTTGTAAAAGTGTAGTAAATATAGAAGTGATATTTTATGCGAGTCTTGCATTTCCTAGTAACAGGCTCCCGTATACATAATTTACTACTCGGAAAAATATCTTTCAGCAAGTTCAAACGTATTTTATCGTCATCAGTTTGCAATTATAGTGATGCGTAATCAGGCGGAGGTGGCAGCTGTCAATTTGTTGTATCCACATAGTAATTTATCCTGTTAGGAAAGTCTTGTATCAAAGTTCATTCTGAATAGTTCCTCTAATATTCTATACCCATATCCTTACATGCAGGTTACAGCTGCTGAGTCTCTCTTTGCATATTAATATTTATGATCACATCTAATTACGATAAAGGAGCTTACGTTCGCACATAGCGTCACACATATGCTAATGTTTGTTGTGTTCATTCCCTCATCCTCATGTAATATCGTTATTTGAACCAGCTTCAGAACTTTGCAGCAGCTGCTATTTATATGAACCCATATGCATTTAGAGGACAATACCAGATCCTTATTAATACAGTATGCCAAAAATAAATTCATTTTAGATTAATTTGTTCTTAAAGCTATTTGTGATAAATGACAAAAATGGGGAAAATATAAGCTTGAAAAATTATCCTCGAGTCATTAGCATCAGATGCTGTGGCGACATGCTTCATGATATTCAATCCAGGAAATACAAATGCCAAAACTTGAATAACAATTAAATGGGAAATATTTTGGTAGTTGTACCTTTTTACGAAACGTATTTGCTATCATAGCTACATATCGAACAAGCTCTTCTGAGCGGATGTCAATTCATAAATGTTAATATAAGGGAAAACATAGTGAATAAAAGATAAATTCAATTGAACTATGTGCCAATTTGTACAAGTATACCCATCGTATCACAGTATTGCGTGTATATATACATGTATACAATACAAGAATAGAAGTATGTACACACTACATACTCGCTTCAAAAGGACGCTCCTGTTGTTAAAAAAATTAGAAAGGAAGTAGAAAACTTTGACTTACTTGGAGTAATGAACTGAGGGACTGGGTTTGGATCGATGGAGATCACTGATGTCGTTAATCCAATTGTCAATTATTTTTGCATTTTTTGAAACGTTCTCAACTTTCTTTACAACAATTGCCTTTGCTGAATTTTGTTTTGCCAATGCCCGAAGCCTTAGATCAAGGACAGATGGGTCGCTCTGAAATGCTGATGGTTCATCTAGATATTTCATCCCTAAAGCATCGTCCTTTATTTCAGGATGCAGTACCTACAATATATAAGTATTCATCATATAAATTTAAGAGCTTAATTCAATTGTATGTTAACATATAATGTTCACCTGCATAAGTAGTTTTAATACAAGTAGTAATATTACAAAAAGAAGCGTTCCATCGATTTTTAGTCAAAACTGGTGCTCTAGGAATTCCCCTTGAATTTTTATTTGCATTCTCCTAATCCCATAAAAGGAGAATAATTGAATTCAAGAGCTTATCTATCGAGTTATGTTTTCCCTATTATCAGCAGTGGAGTATTGAAAAAGTGGTCATTGTTATATTTGAGAAAGAGAGCATCCATAGATTTTTATAACAGTTATTTGTAGCTCAAGAGTATACATATGTTAGATAGACGCCGACAATTTGGATCTACGGAGCTGAAATAGCCTTGTCGATGGGGTTAGAACAGAGGGCGGCTGTTCATTGCGTGCCGATGGATATGAGAAAGCGGGATAATAAAAGTCATACGTACAATAGGAAGCATAAATGGATTACTTTGATAAAGGCGTCAATATCTCCAACACTAGGGTAGTACTCCGGAATGAAGGGCTTCAGCTTGACGTCAACTTGACAGCTAGCTGGAGATGGAACGTACCTACGGACACGTAAATTATCATAATATTTTAGTCAGCATTCAAAACCATACCTATCGTATGGGATACGTGCGAAATTAAAAAGCGAACGTTGTTTACACTTTTACTATTTTTAAAAGTACATTGGCTTTTCGTTTGACATTAATAACCCAGCTTAAGTTATTCTAAATATGCATAAATATCTTCTTGGCTAGTGTATATACACTGTGTGCATGTACAAGTTAAAAAAACCACTAAATGTTCGGAATTAATAAGGTTCCATACACATGCATACCTACATGCACACACATCCCTGCATAGCTTAACCGCTATTCTTATCTATTGTTAGCTCACTTCTGCTAAACAGAGTAATATTGTATATTATCATGAGTGCAAAAAAATTAACAGCGCAAAATGCCAACGCTCCACCACTTACCTACATAAGTAGTGGAGTTCAAACAGTACACAGATGGACACATAGCCCCAGCATACTTTACACACATTTACTAATAGGAATGTGAGAATACACTTCTGGAACATACTTATCTGTAGTACTGGAAATTACTGATACACCAAATACCATCGAACCACAATATTTACTGCGCAGTTTATTTGTACACAGTTAAATAAAAATATTTTTATTATTTTTGACATAAATATGTCATAACTAATTTTACAGTGCGTGTACAGGCAAAAACCACATGGAAAAACTTGCGCAACACTATCAATCCATATATTATTTATAGAAAAAAGCTACTGTTTACATTGCGAATTTTTTGCTGTGTCTTCTTGCACGATAGCTACCCTGTAAATTCAAATGTAAACTTAAAATCCTGGTTCAGTCAACACCGGTTTCATAAATTCAAAATAAGTATGTATCTATGCTTCATCGGTTATACGGAACATACTTCATATAGAAGAGCTGATCGAGCATATAAGAAGAAAGGCATCAGCTTCTATGCACACAATAATATATATTGCAAAGTAGTAGCTAGGAGGAACCATAAAGTAAAAAGTAGATCAAAGTGAACTCTTGATAATCTCCAACATACCTCTATTACTACTAGTTTATATGACCGATAACAAAGGACAGCAAGACATCATGCGATTTGTAGTGCATACGTCAAGAAGTAATCTGACTTATGTATCCATTAGTTGTAAAACCCCATCGCTGCTGCTCCTACATTACCACCATACAACTTGCCTACTGCATACTTGATTTTATTATCAAGTATCTGCTGCTGTGCAATTAGCTCGGCTAGCAACCAGCAAGCCATGTAATGGGCACATTATCTATATCGTGGGTCAGATCTGATGACTATGCATTTAGCATTATTAGTCGTACATACTGTTAATTACCGCTGAACAACACAACTCCTCAACTTGTGTACACGCTATACAGTATTAACTGCATTTTGCTCTTATGTGATGTTATTGCACAGAGGCTGGTAATGAGCTGTATGCAAGCAAATATGTGAAATCAGAAAACCTCTCCATATATACATAAATACTGTAACTAAAATTGTACTACTGTTTTTAATAGCATGTCGGGTGTAGTGAATGCTAAAAAGATAACTTAAATGTGATTTTTCATGCCTCATACCGTTTTTAAGTGAGAAACTAATGACTCCATGTATTAGATCCTGTATATGAGCAAGCTTTTAGAAATGATGCATTGGCAATATCCTAGAGATTAAAAAGAATATACCTTTGCGTTAGTAAGCATTGCAATGTACATACATTATATACATGAACTAACAAGTGTATACATACATTTAACTCCTTTCTTTTTTACTTTTAGCAAATAAACATATGTTAGTGGATACGTGAGAGGTAAAAAGAGTAAATTCAGAATTTTCAACAAACGATTCAGCATAATTATCAGAATGTATACCTATGTATATTTTGAGAACAAAGACAAATTGTAAATAAACTACTACAAGGCTGCACCTTGTAAAACCTCATAGTAATAGGCGGAATACATGCTTCTGTAAAATTGTCTTTCTTTATACTATAAATGTGTTTATGGATGCTTAAAATTTTTTAAGAATACTACCGACTTAAGAAGCATAACAAAAACGGCTGAACAATAACGACTGTAGCAAATACAAAGTAGCTTATCCATTTGCCTTAAGCTTTTATCTTCAAGTTGAACTGTTTTTGTCAAAGTTACTAATTGTTAAAAACATAAGACAAACATAAAAGTAGAAGTATACTAATTACTGAAAGGTGTCAATGAAATTCCCTCCTCTATATTTCATCAAGGTCATCGCAAAAAATATATCATTGTAACCAGACATAAATGTAAAGGCTGATCATTACAATTATGCTTACCCGCATTTGTACAGATAGACGTACTATTTATTGCATGTTTACGACCACACCGTGTAAAATGGGATTGTTCCCTTGATATTCCTACTCAATAGATATTACATTTTAAGGCATTATATTTCAACAGCGTAATCTGTTTGTTCGTGTAAAAGCGAGGGAGAAAGAGAGTAACATGAAATCTATTTGTAGGCAAATACACTAAAAAGTAAGTATATGTGTACTATAAGTACATACAGTTTTATATTCTGATACTAGAAAAGCAATATTTTTCGAAACAAATTATGTTTTTGCAAAGATCATATCAATTTAGAGGTGCATACTGTAATTGATATGTGCCCCATGAGGCTCACTAACAAATGTTTTCATTTATATTTTTTGCACAAAGCATGGTCATGTACGAATGAATTCAAATTTATCCATTGTTTTTCTAGACACTCAATCCTTGATGTTTTTTGGAGACGATTGAGGTTCAAACTAGGTAATGATGTTGTTTGAGGTGAACTGACGCGCAATAATTATTTACGCAACCAATCGTCACGGTGGGCTACCATACATTTAACAAGGCGGTAGCAATCTTCAAACAGTTTATTGACTATTGCATGTCTGAAACCATGCGTGTACTTACATTTACGAAACCTATATGTGCGGTACTTAAGAGTAAAAAGAAAAAGTTTTGTTACTTTGTTATGAACTGGAACACCTCCCTTATTTCCGGCGAGACTTTCAGATTCTCATAGTCAGCTGGGTTGTACATCCTGAAACACAAATAAAATTGGGATCAGTATCAGTGGAATACAAGACCGCCTGTGTACATAAATATATACAACTGTATGTCGACAGAAGTGGAACATTTATAGACTTCTGCGACCCAGAAGATAGGCATTTCCCCTTTGAACAGCTTCCCAAACTTTTGCAACCCTTAGCAACAACGACACCTTAACAAAAAACAGCGGAGAGAGTCCTGGATATTTAGGAAAGCAAGGAGGGAACTAAACTACTCTCCAGGGACCAATTCTCACCATACAGTCGTACTTGCATGACATACAAAAGTTGCTAGGAAACAGCTGAGATGCTTGCTTCTATGTACGTTCATCTTGCACGTCTACACCACACCACGTTTCTATACTTTCCTTTTCTTTTTACCAAAAAGAAAACCCCAGCATTCATGTATTGGGGAATTATTGGTAATAAAGTTGCAGACATCATATCTACAGCTCGCAACTTTCATTTTCTGGATGTGATGCTAAAGACACGAACACAGTGGTTTCTCTGAAACCTTTTCCTTGCCTGTACAAAAGCATGGTTACGAAACAGCTTTTGTATGTATCTACAGTACTTATATTTACTAACATATTTCCTGAATTGAATACAAACATGCATTACTGTTAGTGATAATAACTTAAGTATGGGAATGAGGATTTCTCTGAGCGTAATCAAAACTGACAAAAACAAGCTGGATTTAAATACTAATTCCTGCAGCTGATGAATGGGACTTCAATGTTTTAATTAAACCATGCAATTTACCGTGCATGGAAAGTTTCCGAATTTTCGGTTTCAAGGAAAATTAGTCATTACGTAAATGTATTTCATTGTCTGTTGCAATTGTATTTTCGGCTGACTTAAGTTTTACTTGCCTTCATTGCAAAATACTTTAACGAAGGTTTCAGTGCATTGACTGATAGGATAGACGGTATTAACAATATCATGTTTCCATCTTGATGAAACTCAGTCAAGTAAACATCTTAGATATTCATAGACAGAGTAAAATTTAGTTTAAAATGACCCTTTTGAGAATTTCCTAATCCAATCATCAATATATAAGACACATATGTACAACATATAACACAAATTACTGACGGCTAAGCGAAGATTTAATGTGCTATTGAAATATTTCCATTGTCAGCGTGAAAATTAAGGCGCAATAGAGCTATTGTTTAGTCAGTGTCAGTATCAAATCATTGACGTTTCTAATAAATTTGCTCGTATTAGTACAGTGATGCGGTATTTGCTTAAGAACAAATTACGCACTGCTGCATATGTGCTAAGGTCGTAGTAATTTATTTTCGAAACTTCTAGTGTATAGTACTGATAACCTGGCAATGAGCTTTATTTTACTAAGGTAATGAATGATGAGGTGGTGTCGTAATAGTATACCATTTTATAGAATTAAAAAACTTGATCGCAGTATTGGGTCGAAGGTTCCAGTGGTTCCGTTATAAAATAATAATAGGAAAAATTTAAACCACTAGAAGTCAGCAAATAAAAAAACAAGATTGCTCCAGAAACACACAAGTTGAAAAACAGTCTTGTTATTTTAGTTAGTGACTGCTACCCACATTTGTGCTCGTAACATTCTCTGATTACACATATTACCACAATTAATAAATTAAATCTAATCAATAGTTGTATCACGAAAATAATAAATAGAATCAAGCTACAGACCATCAGAATTATGTTTAAACAGAAAGCACTAGAAATGTTAATGACATCAAACGATTTCGTACGATTTCAGTTATATGTATGTACATACCTTGTAGTACTCCATAGATGAGTGCATTGTTTATTTTGCTTCATTCAGTACTATAATTACTAGCATACGCATGCATCCTGAAAAATCTCAGATCTGCTCTGCCCTTGAACAAAGTCCAAAATCTGTTTTTGTATTCATTTCAACGTATAATTTCGTGGGAGAAAAAAAAAGGTGAAATCAAGTTCAATGTGCCAAGTGTATCTATACTCCTTCGCTTGACTCCCATTCACTCTCATCTTAATGTTTGATTGCAAGCAAAAGTGCAAGAAGGAGCAAGAACATCAAGTTAATTTATGGTTTACAATAGGGAACCTTTAACGTACACTATTTAGCTGCTGACTGCTTTAAATATAGCTTTTAGAGTGCTGTATAATGCAAACTTATGCATATTAGGTGTGTATAGTGCTGACTACGTTAACTATAATGCTTACTCACTAAATATAATCGGGTATTTTTACACTCCCTTAGCATTTCAAATATACACCCACTGTCATAACCCAAGAGGATGGGTTCGTATTAACTTAATGGAAAAGTCCAATATGAATTTCAATTTATGCGACCTTACAATGGAACATTCACCAGTAAATTAACAGCTTTAAAAGATTTAACTAACCGATGCATTCCCTTAAAAGAATAATTGTTCATAAAGGTGTACACATAGTTGTCGTAGGGTAGACTACACGACAGAAAACAAAATGAAGACGTATCACCTAAAAGTTTATGTAAGTACGTTATGTGGTACACACTAATCCTCTCGTTTGCCCTGTAGACGTCGGAAAATTGCAATTTTCCTGTATAGAGACATAAATCCTAGCTAACAACGAGGTAAATCCCAGGAAAATAAACATTTTGGCTCCAACTCCAGTAAGATTCTGGTAGACCAAACTTTGGCGGAGAGTGAAGGTAATTTCCTTAAAGAATAATTGCGCCAATAGTGAATGTAGGCAATTTAGAGACGCGGGTAGAGAAATTGGGATATAGTTTGGTCGTTGTAGCCGTGACGGGCAAATGTGAGGAAAGCCTAAAATTAGATGAAGTTATCTGCTTGGAAAGAAATGTGACTTTAATCTACAGAGATGTATACATGTATGTAGCATGTCTACATATATGTATAAAATATGTATGTAATTTGTCATCTTCTGTGAGTAGGACCCACCATTTCCGCAATATTTCTTTTATTCACCCATATATTGTCCCACACCTCCTCTATCTTCAGCTTTCAAGCTCCACTATAAAGTCGCATTTAAACAGATATTGTAAAACAGTTAAGCTGGCTTGTTAAGACATCTAAAAGTTTATCTGCCGAGCTACATAAAACTTGGTAAATGAGTTTCTTCACTTAGGAATCCACAAATTACACATGTATGGCTCGTAAGTGACTGAATATTTGGAACGGAAGCTAAGCTTTCGTGTTTTAAAAAAAAATGTGTTAAAACATTAAAGCCTCCCAGAATGATTTTAGCAAGTAAACAGACATGTTTTCATTTCATTTCGTGTGTATACTACACACACTATTGACCGAATGCAATGAAGACATTGATGAGCACTGGCGCTTGACGCCTACGCATGAAACCTTATGAAATATTAAGAAAGCTTTAAACAGAACAAACAAAAAATTAATATCGACTATACCCTTAAAATCTTACTTACTTAATAGTACTTTTCGTTTCAACTGTTATTTTTTCTATAGAAATTTGATGCAAAGAGTAAAATACATATATATGTAGATAAGTGCAACTACCAATAGCCGTGCCGATGAACTCCGAGTCCTACTGTTGAGTGCGAGTCGCAACCTCTTGCCAAGACCCTTCGTCGAATATCATCACGCTTGTTATCCAATTGAATCTCATGGTAGAGATGCTGGGTGAAATACTTTCTTAAGCTCTAGTAGTTACCAAACATGAAAGAATAATAAAATAAAAAATACAATTAGGCAAATCATGTCATTCCCAAGCAAAAAAATGATACAAGTGATAAAATTATTAGATTAGACAGAGCAAAGGGTAAAAGTCATTAAAGGTAATCATCAACAATCGTCGAGCACGTCCATGAAATGCGCCAATTCTATAATCATGTTTAGGTAGCAACGGATTGGTCGCTATAGAATACATATATAAAATATACGTTCGGAGAAAATTGACTAGTGCCTTTCGTATAACCTCTTCATCATTATCTTCCTCAGTGGACTCGTTAATAACATCAAATAAATCTTCAGGAATTAAATTACTGCCTTTGATAGAATTTGCACCACCAGGAAAGTTGTTATGAGCTCTGAGGGGAAAGTTTTGACAACTCATCCTGGTAATACCTTCATCATCGTACGACGCAATGGATTCACTCTCCTCGTCGTCGTCGCTACTGCTGTAGTCCATGCTACTTTCTCGGAAATGTCGTTTCGCTATACTGTCAATATTTTGAAACGACCTGAATAGGGAATTGAATTCGAAAGGTATATAATATACATAGGAGACACATAAGAAATGCTTAAATAATTTTGATGAATGCTAATAAGTGAATTCACTTCCTATCGATTTTTCCGATTCAATCTTCTAATCTTATCTACCAAGAAACAGACTTACTCCTCATTATCCCGCTGAACATTCTCATACTCATCATCATCGTCGTCCTCTTCCTCGTCGTCGGAGCCTTGGTGATCGGCATCTTCCGGAGTGATCGGTCGTGTTTTCCCAGAAGCATTCCTGGATGCGGGGCGCTCCTGTAAGATCACGCATGAATGTATTAATTCGATAAAGACTTAGAAGCAACCGATTTTCTCGTGGGAGAAAGTTAAGAATAAAAACTAATTGATAATAATATACATCTTAAATCTCTAAAGGGAGTTTCATATTATTCATTGTATCTATACACATATGTTATTAAATAACGTCTACCTGCGTAATATAGGTTGAGGTAACAGCTAATTCAACCCAAAAACATCTGTGAATATTACTGAGATCATATGGGAGAAGATATGTGGATGAATAAAATAAAACCACAAATTGCTAATTAATAATGAATTCACAATGTACAGATATCAACTTTGTAAATATTAAACTTGATAAATGTTTTGGTATCTGTGATGCAGTAATGCTTCCTGTCGCTATGCTGGAAAAATTCCATGTTTAAACTCTCAAAGGTTATTGTTATGTATTTGTCACATATATTACACAACTGGATATTGTGAATACACGTGTATTGGAGGGTTTCAGATATAGCTTTTCATCATCATTAATCTCCACAGAATAATATGAAAATGATAAAATAGGACAAATATCATATCATATATGTAAATATAGTATGCGCAAAAACTCTAAATTAAAAACAATAATGTCATTTATTTTAAAAGGAAGGTTTAAATGAATTAGAAGATTTCTACTTTTGATTAGTATGCTGCTGTGCTGAATAGCTTTTACGGTTGATATATTAATAATATAATTTACATTTAATGCAAACTTACAGCAGGTGTAGTCATTTTATTTGATGCAGATGACACTCTGTAGGTTGCACGGGAAGTTTCCAAGGATCTTGAGAGTCCACTGACTGGATCGTAGTATCGTTGATTGTTTGCGTTCACAGTTGTAGATGGTCGGTTGTTATAACCAGAAGCGGATTGTTGATCACGTTCTTCAGAGGGTTGCTGTTGATCCTGTAAGGTAGACTTGGGCTTGACTGAAGTAGGTGAAGACCTAATTGAGATTCGTTGTTGAGGAGGAAACCCAGCTTTCGGGGTCGGTACTATTTCCCCGTCACGAACTTCGTAAGATTCGTCGTACATATGAGCAGCTTCGTTAAATATTCAATATAGAACTTTCCCACAATGGTTAGTATATGTGGAAGTAAGAAAGAAAGGTTGTTACAGCAGGGGAAATGAGTATGTGTAGGAAATTCGCCGAAGAAAATACCACCCTTACGGAAATTCCTTAGTGTACCTGTTCTCCAGTTGTTACGCTTAGCTTAACTGCACATGTATATATGAAAGCACAATGAAAATTCAAGAAAATAAGCCTGCCTTCTTTCCTCGGACATTCACATGAGAGGAAGACGAATGAATCAATAAACCGACAAAGAGTTGGTATGACAACGGGCAAAAACATATAGATTGCACCTACATCATGCAATTTAATATTATTTTTGGAGCCGGGTATTGCATGTTGCTAGTTGCTTTATAAAAGTTCCGACGTACGTGAGAAGACTGAATGTCATATATAGGGTAGTTCAAAGTCAACACAGGAAGACATCGCGACAAGGTTAACCATTTTAGTAAACGATATGAATTTTATTTCCTCGTTTCAATTTTAAACAACACATAGAATATACATTTCAGACACAATCAATCTAAAACTGGTTGCACGGGAGAGTGATACACATTGAATCTTCACAACTACATACTTAATCATTTAGTTCACAAAAATACAGCGAACCTCTTCATATTTACATGAAAGAGATAACTTGACATTTAACTACTTGTCACGTAATTATCTTCAAGGAATACAGCTAAATGCAAAATCGCTATCCATTTTATCACATTTAATAGAAAACCTAGTGCTACAATCTTGCATTTTAAGTAAAGTTTATATTATAGCTCAAGCTCATCAGCAAACAATTACTTATCTGTATTCACAGGCAATAGAATCGACAAGGTAATGTAAGAACTATTTACTCATATTACACCAATGTAATTTTGAATGTATAGTATTACAAACATCTTGTGTTTCTAGGTACTTTAAATTTTGTGAATCTATTACTGATTAACAGACAAATAGATTGTGAGTACTTCGGCTACACATACGACAAATAACATATAGGAGATCAGTAATCAGTAAATATAACATTTGTGGGAGTTAAAAATGTTGAAAACTAGATTCTTTGCCTTCTTGCTAAAATGCAAGGCACTCTTCAGAAATGAAGAACTGACGCTATATATTCGACTCTTGTACGAGTCGACTCCCCTCAAAATATTTCTTCCCATGATTTCCGCCTAAATTTTCAAACAACAGCTACAAATTATTCGGTAATTCGTCAGTTTACGGAAAATTCGGAAATAAGATTATTATTTATATGAGAAATATTGATAGTTAATATGTTTGATTCTTGATTACAGATTACAGATGTTTCAAAAATTGAACCAACAAACTTAACACAATATATTTTAAAGATACCACGATTATATTTAAATCTTTACACAAACTAAATTATTCTACAATCTCTTGTGGCAAATGCCCCCGAGTATGGCATGGGACAGAAAAAGCATTCAAACATATGGTGACCTGATAACAGGTATAAATACATACTAATACAATTATATGTTATATCACTGTTGTACCAACAGTATGCATACATCAGTACACCTGTTTATTTCTATCGTATGTAGTTTAGGTTTAACCTAATTCAGGTAGAAAGAATTATTATTATGAATCAAAAAAACATGATGTTACACCAACAAAATAAATTAGGGTCTACATATTAACACAAATACACTGAAACACTGAAGTGAGCTCTCAATAACCTGAGCAAAATTAATGTATTGAAAAAAAAATGATTTAACTCTGAATGAAATCGCTCAGAGGATGTGCATACGATGAGTTCCAGTCTCGTTCAAAAATATGAGCTAGCTGCTTTTGAATATTTGACGAATTTGTTTCTTCGTTGACTGGAGACGCAATAAATCCTACACCGGCAGTATTAATGAAATAATCAGCTGACCAATTTGATGTACCTGCGCAAAATAAGTATAATAACCAATATGTAGAGTTATAGTATAATGAAATTTAATGGCGATGTGTTATTACTTGTTGATTCAATTTATTTAAACACACTTACCAATATAAGCTGTCTTATCCGTGACCATGTACTTGTTGTGATTTACCCTGGCGAAGGGTATTTTTTTCTGCTCTTCATCCGCAGGAACGATGAACATTTTCTGAAACGGTTAAATATAATAAAACTTAAAGGACTAAAAGAAAAGGAATGGTACCTATCAATAAAGTAAAAGATTTGTGTGTATACACAATTATATTTTATAAGTATAACTAAAAACTATAAGTATTCCGGGTTAATTACTTTCCCCAGAACAAAAATTTATAATTAAAGAATCAAAGTAATGTCCCATTTTATTTTGACTGTATACACATGTACTTCTAAAATAACTGCAAATTTTGCATCTGCAATAAAGACATCGAGCTTGATGATAATTGTTTTAAAAATCGATTAGAGTATTTCGGAGAATTGGACATATTTGTTTTTACTACTGATAACGTTTCGTTTCTGTAATGTAAAAATTTAATTATCAATTGCTTACAATGTCGATGTCAACCCAATCGTATGCCTTGTTGAGAACAGCAAGCGAATGAAGGAATTGATATGCGTTTTTACGAGTATTATTCCACTTAGCCATCAGAAGCCGCACTTTAACTTTTCGGTCTATCGCTGCACTTCGTAATCTGTCGTCGATTCTGGACCAGTACCTGCAAGCATTTGCACATTTATAGTTTTGAACAAGAATTTGTGTGATCAATATGTGTGTGAAAAAATTGGTTGTAAAGTTTGAGGCATGTTATTTCGGCCTAATAAATTCGTATTCGTATGTAATAAAGACTGGGAAACTGTCCTCACTGTTATTAGCATTCAACAAAGGTAATAAATAGTTTCAACTGTTGTCTACATAAAACTAGTGTACAAACAATAAATAAATTGATTATCGAATATTCGGGGAAAATTTAATATGATAGAAACAGTGACTAATTCATACTTCTGTATTCTGAGACAAAGTATTAATACAAGGAGGGCCCAATGTTCAAGTATAAGTAACATTAATGAATCAAAGAATTAGCAAAACCATAACAATATTTTGTTTCGCGATTATGTCGACGCATGAAATTTTTAATTAATAAAAGATAAATCATTGCGTACATCGGGTGTTCGGTGTATAACGTCACAGGGTAATAATCCATTACAGCAATGTGAATGAAGTCAGTAGCGTTGTCAATAACATCGATAATTGCATCAATATCGGGAGTTCGGCCTTTAGGACATAATTCAGACGGTGAGCTCTAAAATTAAAAATTTTAATACGTTACCAAAACATGAATATAATAATTAGCACGAAGAATAAATTACTGAACTAACACATGACGTGATTTTAATTTACTGCGTTGAATTTACAAATAAATATGATACTGAACTGAAATTCAAATAAGTTCATACCGATAGATACGCATTGTACTCAGTTCCATTGAAAGATATATTCATAGGATTTTCCCTTCCGTAAAGTGTCTGCAGAGATGGATCCCACTTCTCAGGGATTTTTGAGTTATTCACACCCAACTGCCAGTATACCTAATTACAAACAATCCTGGATTTACACACAGTAAGGTAGTAAATTGAAGAAGAATCAATTA
Organism: Lipothrix lubbocki; assembly: GCA_034696945.1. Taxonomy (NCBI): domain Eukaryota; kingdom Metazoa; phylum Arthropoda; class Collembola; order Symphypleona; family Sminthuridae; genus Lipothrix; species Lipothrix lubbocki. The sequence continues at coordinate 42,699 of JAQGAK010000627.1, forward strand.
TAATAGAATACCGATTCCCTACTGTATCAAAACTGGTAAAATTTCCAACAAAAATATGAGTTTTAAGAGCAACATTTTAGTGGAATATTTTAGTATACATTTTAGTAACATTTCTCTGCTCAATGTGGAGCTTTTTTACATGGTCGTTAAATCGTACCGTTAAATTTAAAACTAGTATAAAATTAGCAAAGCAATTTGGTACACTTATTACGTCAAATATCTTTCCCAGATCCTTAGCCAAACAGCTACAATTCGTTATCAGCACTCCCAGCTCCTTGACCTAAACATGATATAAACACATGCGTTAATTCGTAAAATAAGGAACGATCCACACATAATGTAAAAATATTTATAGATAACTACTATAATACCAAATTACCACGATAGTAATTAAAATTCTAATGACAAAAGTTTAATCTTACTTGAGTAAGAGATCGCCAGTCAAAGTTAGCACTGCCAATGTAGACATGTTTCCTGTCAACCACCCATATTTTGGTATGAAGAACGCCGCCACCGAGTAAGCCAGTGAAGTTAAGACTCCGAACCTTCAAAACATACAAATAATTATTTCATACCTCTTAACATTCTGATGGAAAACGGCGAACTGATGGTTTCAAACAAGTTTGGCCTATATCCGGCAGTTTGTTTACCGTAGCAGCCCCCGCCGCTTGCAATTCAGCAGAATCCTTGTTCGGAAAAGCATGAGTAGCCATATTTTGAGCAATGTTGATTTTAATTTTTCTGTTTTTTCCCGCCTCCATTAATCTATTAAAAATATCCTTGCCCTGAAAATAAAAAGTTCCAAATAAACCACAGCAACCAAATACCACCTATCAGTTTCAGTTTTAAAACAAGCAATCTTACTATACCTGGTCAGCACTAGGTTCATTATCACCCTGAAGAGTCCAATACAAAGAACCAATCTCAATTTTTTCTTCTGCTATGTCAATTAAATGAACCCAGGCATCATGGGTTCTTAGATTTGGCAATGTCTCATTATACACTAAGCCTTCCGGAATGCTTTCAACAATATTCAATCTGAAAAAAACATAATCTTCAATTAATTAAACTACATTCAATCACATTTGAAAGTTAGTACATACATAACTGAAAATAAAATTAATAATTTTACCTGCATGTTTTTCTACACTGTGCCCATTCGTTAGCAAGAAGTTGTTCATGTTGACGACGCTCACCCTCCCATTTGTGATCCAACAGTGATAGGACAACCACAAGGACTATTAGGACCAAGATGATGGAAATTGGAATGCACGAAGGCTTGCACCACTTGCTGTAAAATGTTACAAATTCACATTCAATATTATGGAATCCACCTGCCAATATAGAGCTTGCCACTTCTACATATTGGATTTATACGTGTTCAAATATTGAGTAGGGTTGCTAAAACTATCCGAATAGATAGAAGAATAAACGAAAGTGTTTACTGACAATTTTCAATTCTTTATAATGTTCAAAAGATACATATGTCAAATCAATCAAGTCAATGATAAAATATTCAGACTCAATTCCGAGATGTACGGCAATATGTCAATGAAGTAATTAAATATCTTATAAATACTCACGGATGTACTGAATACTGACAACTTTATTTTACCCGCAATACACTCTACAGTCATTTAACCAGATATGCCGCTCCTGAAAAACTCAAGAATGTCTTATATTAATTAAAATTTTAATTTACCCAGCCCATTTCGTGTCCTTCGCTCCCCGTAGCATGTATCTGGAGTCGTACAGTTCCAATTCTAATTCACCAAAGTCAAGTTTTCCGGACGCTTCTACTGCAGACTGTAACACAAAAAGGAAATCATGAATCCTCAATCCCCGGAATGACATGGACAAATGTATGTATACATCATAAAGTTACGTTCCAAGTAAATTAAGGTTAACCATTTAAAATATAATTTGATTCAAAAAAAGAAATTTAGCTACTATAGATAAATGGATTTTTTAATAAATCATTAAAATTTCGACCAACTTTCTAAAGCGTCTTTTCAGAATCAAACCTCAACAAAACCTAACACAACAGATATAAATATATGCTGATCAGTGATACCTGTGTGTATGAAAATGATTATTATGCAACAGTACAATTGTAAAGCGAATTATCCAAATTAGAATACTACCACCTAAGGTTCTTTGAAAACTTTACCTCGGCCATCATAACCAAATTGATGATGACAGCTGCTGAATTATCGCCCGCAATTCTCTAATATGAAAAGATTCATATATTAAATTTACCAGCCTGACAACCTTCCCCGGCTTCCGTTAACTTCGGCTCGGAAATGTACATGCTAAAAATATGAACTTGTACAATAAGTTCACAGCTCCTTTTATTATCTATCTGTATCTGTACCTATAATACAGAGTTGTCAATAATAATAGCTATCTCGTATTAGTGTTATATATACAGAGGCGGTGAAATAACAATCCCACCACTCTGAACAAAACAAGCTATAAATCATTCGGCTCTTGTGCCACTCTCCGATCCGGGAGTAGCTTCACCATACGGAAATAAATGCAGTGATACACGCAGTCGTTAACGGTGCATCAAGGTAAGATGTGACATTGATACCGCCTTCAAGACTACAGGAAGGAGAGGGGTTTGTATCTCCTGGAGTATATAGACCTTGAATCATATGAGGCTCAAGATAATATTCACAATATTCAGGGGGTTCATAATATTTACGCAGCACTATATATCTCTATTTATGCCTTCCTGCATGCCTCAAAGTAGATGATAAGGAGTCTACCCTGGAAGCTCAACCGAAATTTTCGTGTCCAACAGCATTGCCCGCGCCTGCGAAACAACCCGGGTTCCGTCGCATATTTCCACAAGAGACAATGTAAAACATGCTGCATCTTTTAGCCGCATCGCAAAAACTGATAATAAAAATGATGACAAATCTTAATGGCACAACAATTAATCTCAACTGCACAACAATAGAGCCAATAAAATAAAATGCATGGTACAAAAGACTCAAAAGAGACAGTAATAAATGACAATTTAGCTGTTATACAGTGGTATTAAGACCATCAACTATATACGTAGAAGATATTTGTTTAATACACATCCGCTTGACACACAAGTTGTAAAAATAAAATAAAGTCGATAAAATACAAAATGATAACAATGTCTGTTGAAAGATGACTGGGAGAATAAACATATTGGTGTAACAACTCTAATAATTATAGACACCCTAATTGCTAATACATTATATTTCAGAACAAAGTCCATAAATTACACAAACCAGGCTAAACAAGTAAACAAAACTTGCCTGATGTGTACTTTAACAAAGAAATAGTCAAACACTTAAAGTATACACATACTACAACATTTTGATGAAGATCGATGACGCCCGGTTTTTTGTACATCTGAACAGGGACCTGACCTCGCTGCAGTATACTAAAAACTAGTTCAAAGATCATCGTCTGCATTAATTTATGCCCACACACAAGTGCACCTTGACACTTTGACATAGTACTTTTTTAAAATAAACCTAGACATTGAAGATTGAATTGTTCACTCTCCATGCATATCTTTTATTATTACTCTCCTGTCACCGAAAATAACTTCCTTTTTTATATATTTGTCACCAACCTTCGTTTAGGTTGTTGTGCAAGCGCATATTGTACACATTTATAAATAATGCAATAATTTATGGAAGTTTAATCGTATCAAACACCCGGTTGCCATTTATTATTCGGTGAAATATTGATGTTTTTGCGTGGGTCGTATGCGCCATTTATGTACTTTAGTACTTGTTGAGCTGCAAACATGAAATGAAACGATGTAAGCAAATTGGCGTACGTAGATTATTACTTAGAATTTATAAAATTGTGCATACTAGTAATTCAATCCAGTTCTAATAAATTACTACAATTTATTATGATAAGAGTTACCCATGCTATGAAATATATTTATTCCTCTAAGAAATGTTACAGGGAAATGATTTCCTTGTGAGATTAAAGTAATTTTGCCGCAAGTAATTCCAGCACACATGGATAATTTCCAATGATATTTTCAATAACATTGATTTCCACATAATATTAAAGGAAATTAATTTTCAACTGACAATAAATTAGTCTAAAGTAAATTCAGATTACGATAAATGATTTTTGCAAACGGCATTAATTGGCTCCAAAATAATTTATAAAATGACAACAAATGGCTTTGAAGAACTTTCCAAAGTATGAAATCCAGACAAAAATGAACAAATACTTTAATAACTAAACACACAAATCTCAGTCGCTGATTTTTTAACGGTAGTGTCTCAGTCTCAAAATGACAAATACGCACTCTCAATTTTTGTGTTAATAATTTTGTTACCTGTTGAATTTCTCATGAAACCCTCACCCTCGTTTGAACGTATACAGTCTTTGAACTCCTGGTTAATCACTTTTCTGGTTAAGTCAACATATAATTATCACGTTTTTAAATAGCTATTTACACACGGATAAACCACACCATAACATTTGTCATCAACTGCTTTTTTTGTTTTTGGATGTTGTTGGCACACGATGGAACACGGAACGGAATTACAGCAACTTCATATGAATTGACATAAGCAAACTCTTCATCTTGTAAAATAGCGCCAGCGAGAAATCAACAAAGCCATTGAACTTATTTACTGTGGTAAAAAGTTTACGTGAGAAGTGCAGCACATATGCAATTCCGAGCTGCTGCCGTTCTGAGGCACGCATCTCTTACCTATGCAAGATCATAAAAGGGTATATAGGTACAACAATTCTCATCCTCATCTTTTTTGTAGCCTCCTTTGCTCTCCAACCCGCCACATGCCATTTAACAAATAAGATAATAAATAGATATAAGTATACATAATACTACTTTTTCAGTGATCATTCCCAGTCCCAGCTGCTACAGAGATCAAGATCACGTCAAGCAGCTGGAACTTTGTGTTTGGGGCACTGTGAAATGGACAATTGTACAGGTAAAATACAGAAATTGCACCATATAATATTAGAGATCATACAGATCATATACTAGGATGAAATAATAGAAAATACTAGTAGGTATGTAGCTATGTACTCCTATAGAGTAGACTACTAAAAATAAAATATCGTCGGCGAAGGATCTTAAAGTACCAATTCCTATATGCTGGAGAGATAGTATTTTATACTTTAGGATCCTCGCCGAGGATATGTTATCAATTGTTTTTGAATTAAATAGGCACAAATTATTTATTACTTTAACGATGAAAGTCTACTATAAGTACAAATAATTACGATGGAAGCACTATAGATAATTCAGTATCATCACATTTCTTGCAACGACGTAAAACATCAAAATCTAATCAAAAAAGGCTTGTATAAGGCATAGTTATCAAGTTATCTGGGGTGTTAGTTTGTTTACACATACTATTGTAGTACCTGTTAAAACGTTACTGTACAGAAGATACACAGTACAGTACGTAGGTAAGTATGTACGTAAACCATTGAATTATGCATCATCGTCGTTGTGCTGTCTTAATTAGTACACTGGAGTCACGGGTATGGAATATGTACACACGCATAGTGTATGTACCTAGGTATCTTTGTATCCGCATCGTGCTGCTAATGGTGTTAGTAATTTTAGTGTAGATGAATACAAATGCCTTTAATTAGCATTGACAGCGCCAAAGAGCATCCAGGAAAATGAGATAATTGAATTTAGAGCTTGGGTCATCAGCATTATAACTGGGCGGAGTAGATAAAGCTTAAATACATAAATAATAATTCTAGGAATAACAACGGCGCATTTACTATACTACTTTTCCTACTTTATAATATTAATAATTGTAATCATATTTATAGTTTTGTAGAATACTTGTAGACGAGTCTGTATGGTTTTACTGGGTGTGTCAATATAGGCGCGTTTCTATAATTTTTGCAATATAATGAGAATTACACTGTTGCCTTACCCGTGGATGTACATATGTACTTGTAGCAAATTGGCTTGTGTTCAACTTCCAAGGCGATCATCTCTTTTTATCTTAATTTAAGTGGTGCTACCAATCATTTCTTTATTAAGAAGCAAGCTAATCCTATGAAGTATACAAAGGCTGCCAACTGCTGGTGTGAACAGGATTTGCGATATATGTATCTGAGTGCTCCGATAATAAAAGGTGATAAAGAAAAGCAATAAGATTTGATATTTTATGTCAAAACAGCTATAATAGCAGATACGTATGTGCCTATAAGGAGCTGTGTTCCACCTTATTGAGCTATTATAAGTAATATTAAGATTAAGCGGTGACAAAGTAATTGGTTTCTTCCTTGCGTCAGCAATGTCTTGTTTGATCATGAAAAAAATGGGTGAAAATGAAATACCTGCTGAGATATTCCCATGTAAACCAAGGAAATAGTTCAAATATGCACATGAGATATTATTAAATTGTATGTACACAACAAAACGTAATCAAACCTTATACACGGGTTGTCCATACACTTTCTTCAAACTGCCTTTGATACTGTTGTCACTACTCGATCGTGAGAAGCTTCTACTTCTTGAGTTTGAGTCTTTACGGTAGCCAAAGTCCAAGGAGAACATAGGCATGTTGAAAAAAAGATTGGTTGATTTACGCTGATTGTCCTTTATACTATATGGTAATCTCTCTTATTAACTTCGGAGGCTTGTCAGTCTCTCAAGATTTTTTAAATAAGAATAGAAAATGTCATTTTAATATTATATAGTCTGTGCGCAGTTTCACTACTTGTTATTACTGATAGTTACACAGTTACACTGACTGTTCTTTGGTGATATGAATATAGAGGCAATACAAGGGGAGGCAGATTTCCCCGTGGTATTTTCTGTTCATAATAATACTACGAAGAGCTGTAATGACAACAAATGCACAAAAGATATCCAACAGAAAGCACAGCTGGATCAAAGCCACGACGATATAGGTACAGTGCAGGAACGATCACAAGTCACTGAGTGATAAACAATTTGTCGGATAGAATCCAGTAATTCGTAATGTGCTGTATAACTATCAAAGTATCAAACGACATCAGGTCTTGTTATCATGTACATAATGGCTCATAAACTGTACTCACAGCTTCAATAAAACTCGTAAAACCTGAGATGACTATATGGTCGCATATGTTGAATTCTCAGGCGTTGGGAAACCAATGCTCTAGAGATATGCCACTACCGGGAGCAGTTAGCAAAATTCCAGGTCTCTGAAATAAAAAAAATAAGTAAAGGATAAGGCCAATGTCAAATTCTTATTGGAATGTTTATGGGATTTTATTATTAGCCGAACAGAACCCCTGATATCATTCTTTGTTTCTTAACTTCCTAGATCGTGTGCTTGAGCTGTAAATCTATTGTGAGTTTCACCAGTAACTCTATACTATAATACTCATATAGGGATTTGTTTAATTAACATCAAACCAGACTACTCAACGCCTCCGAAATACAAATCGACATAATACACCGAATTTAACTCGTATCTATTTATATTATAACTGAAACCTACACTGCCTGAACTTCCACCTTGGAACTGTAACGTAATGTGTATGTATCTACATTTTAGTATGTTGAAGGCATCACCTTGCAGCCCAGTTTGCTCTTCAAAATTGCACCACTAATTGTGTGTCTCTATTCGGAAAAATTGCAGAGCAAGCACCAAATGAGTTGTGGCGTGTCCAATATTTCATTGCTCGTCTAATGACAGTCGATCCAATTTTATCATAACCTAGAGTGCTGCTATGGTACATACCGATCCAACATTAATTTCTCCTCCTTTTGCACACTAATGTACTTAGGTTTTAAGTGTAATAAAAGAATCGAATGTTAATTCAATGGCTTTTTGCTTGTATGATATTAAACATTATCCTCGTCCTCGGACAACATGGCATGCTATTGCAGATTATAAAAACCCTATATGTATATAAGTATGTCTGTTGGCGAATGTGTGTTGTTCCCTTTAAATAACGATTGCATGACTTACCTTGTAAACATGTATGTATGTATATGTACTACCCCATGCTACTTTCCATGCTTCTAATGCCACAAGTGCAATTAATATTTAATCATGTCGCTATTGCATGCAACATCAACTTAAATGAAGCTCTCCATACTTCAAGCAGAGTTTCAAAGTATTCTGTCCTCAGAAACTTCGTAATATTATAATTATTTCTGTGGGATAACTATATAGACTTCAAGTTTATTGCTGTCCACTGAATGCACAGGTATCCTTACCTAATCCTTAAAGTTTATTGTCTTGTATAGTCTCAAGTGAAATGAAACTTTATATGTTCTGTCAATATGACAATGACACACTAGACATGGTACAATTTAGGTAGTAGATTAAATATTTCTGTGAGTTGTAAACTCTGAAACAATCTTTAATGTTTATTCCAATCATTAGAATAATTAGAAATTTACATACCTGGAGCTTTAATGTGTCGTCTGCGTATATCCGAGGATTTGAGTTTGGCAAAATAAATAAACGCTGAATTGCACAACGCTGACTAATCCCACGCTTTCTTTGTAGATATTCGTAGTTGATACAATTAAATGTACATACGATGATTAGCGATAATTTAAACCAAGTATTTTCTAGGCTTGTACGATGAGTATTTGATAATAACGATAGACGCCAATACATTCAACACTTATGAATGTGGTTGAGTGTTGGCTGAAAGGTTGAGAGTTTAATGACTAATGAGGCCACGACCACACTGATATACTAACAAGAAGAGAGTACCAAGACGCCCTTTATAAGATGTGTGTCCGAAACGGGTGTTAACGAACAACTACAACTGTTTCAGCGTGTTTCAATGTTTTCACTTTGAGTAGCATGGGGGGATTTGTCTGTATATTTGGGACGAGGGACCACAGACCGTTCCATGAGTAAATTATCAGACTACTACTACAACGCGCCGTGTTAGTAATTTTGCTTGGGTGAGCGAATACACATGATGGGATAAGGATGGTTACCTAATTCAATGCATCTTGTCAGCACGAGGCATAGTGCAAAAAAGCAACTGAAACCCTTGTTCAGTGTATTGAAGCTACTAGAACGGTGGTTTTCATTCCTATGATACCGTATATGATGGTCATAAAATAGAAAAGTAGGCAAAAGCTTACAAACAGAGTGGTATTTGCTTTATAGCAATACATGCATGTGTTTACATATACGTAGAACTGCGGAGAAAGAAGTAAAAATCGAAAAGCTTTTAGTGCGAAGGGAAAAGAATAAACTCTTTCATATGGATGACGAGAACAGCGATCAATTCATATTTTCCCTTCCTCTATTTCACACCATGGTACTAGTTTTAACGATTAACAACAACACGAATATTACAGTGTGAAGAAACCGGCCAAAGCGTAACCACCTACCCAGCGTTACCATTCATCTTACAGGAAACGGTTGACTTTATTCACATGTTATTCAATTTAGTAACTGACTTTCTAGGTATAGCAAGAGTCGTCACATAAATATATTATAATTATATTATATTTTATATTTTTTGTATAACAATGCAGACATTGTATCGTAATCGCTCGACGTAGTTATACAATGGTTTCATTTATCTGCATGCCATTACCCTCGTTATTTGTGTTTATAAAGCTTTAAAACTAGCAATTAGGATGGTATTGAAAGGATTTTTGATCGAATCATTTCTCACTATAATTCCTGCCTATCTCCATTGACTAGATGAACTGAATATCTATATGTAAGTATCGAAGGGTTTTTGCCATACTTCCGCCTTCCTAACTTATATTTTTTACCCGAAATAGTTAGCTATGTAAGTACACATTTTTGGCCGGAGTATAACAAATTATTTTGTTGATGCATTCCTGAATAAGGCTAAGTTCGAAAGGAGTCCATTGTAATTTACTTCTTGAAGTGCTTTCACCTTTTCCTGCTTTCCTTGTACACTGGAGCCCTTTAGTAAATACTTGGAATTTTGTATTAGGTAACTGCGTCCAAAAAAACCGAATATGCTTTTTGATCACGTGTAAAAGAGTATTTGATATTCACACTTTCAGAGATAAAATAATCCCTATGTAAATGATATTTACTCAGAAGTAATTGTTCCCTGAACTTTATAAACAAAACTAGCAAACTGGGACGACGACTGCCTATTATGCACAATATCAGATAAATTAGTCATAAAGCAAACAATCTCGTGCAGGTACGAGACTAACAAAGGTAAAAGTCTACGTAGGTACTAAAGTTGCATATAACCTTGGGAGTTTAGAAACTTAGTTCAACACGTGCTGTTCCACTCACTCATAACATAATAATAATGCCAATAAGTTGTTTATTTCTCGGAATGGTTTTCCTCTCCGACGGTCCATAAATTAATAAGCGACTGTAATTATTGCAATTTAAATTCCAGAAGGAAACATTTTGGTTGTTTTGTACATCAATGTCTTATATGAATTATTGAGTCTTTGGCACACTAACTTCTATTTTGACGCATTTTTGTGATGGTATATCCTTGTCTTTAAGTATATTCAAGTGCAAAAATAACGCTGACAAGTTCCTTGTAATAAACTTATTAGGAAGCTTTGAGGAAAATAAATGAATAGCCACACAAAAATGTAACCAAAACGAACATCATATTCACAGATGTGCAGTCTCGACTGGACGGGGTTATCCTACACAGACGTGCATAAATTCCGCAAGCTATATTCGTAGTTTTGCAATAAAACCTTAGAGATTCTTGAACCCTCTTTGTAAACTAGGCTAAAAGGTTTTTATTATGAGAAAAGTATAATGCCAGGAAAAACGAGTTCCCTTCTAGACTGCAAGTATTATTACTTTCGCATTAAAGTATGTACATATATACACTAGTCATTACTTTTCATTAGAATAACTAGTTAAAAGTATTCCCATTGCTCAAGCCAACCCATTTCCCACCATTGTTGTTAATCCAGAAAGAAAGTCCCAGTTTTACCAATTTAAAGGAAGATGGAAAACCTCTTCGAAGCAATTTGAAGATACATATATAGAGGAAAATAAGGTCCCAAAGCAGTCATATAAAAAATCCACTGTTGCTCGTGTTTAACTTTTCCAGAAATTAATTATTCCAGTTCTCGTTTCTTGGAAACTGGAGCGTATACGGAAGATGAATAATGCAATAAGCAGGTTAAGAAATACTAATCATATTACGTACTCAAAGGTCGCGAGTAAACCTGAAATGTAGAGAGTGTAACGGTAATGTGTGAAAAGATGGTAAACATTTGCAAGCAGGTTTTAGTATTTTTAGCTGCGGCAGTCATCCGCAAAGAAAAATCCATATTGCTTATACAGGAAGGCGAATAAGGTTCCCGGAATTGGAACATGAAATGACAACAGAAGGGTACGGCTGTCCCAAACGTTCAGTGTTCTAATGGTAAGTCTTCCGCAAAGGTCCAATGCCGAAATCCTGACTGAAAGGAAAAAATTCATTATCCTCCTCTAAATGTATGTTGACTAACTTTGAAGAAGGACACTTTGAAAATCCTAAAGGTAGGCTTGCATCCACATTGCAATAAGGAGGACGAGGAAGCAATTTGATACGATTAGCAAACATTTTGGGAAAACATGTGAACCTCGAGAGATAGGAAGATACGTAATACGTGGGAAGATAATGCATCGTCAGTACAAAAACTCAGAGGGGGGAAATAATTCGGATGCGCAATATTACCTAGAAGACAGCAATTCGAGCTTTGGTGTTAAAATAAATATAATTTACCACCGTTACTATATATTTAACTTGTTTTGTTTACCTTCTACGTATATTGTTATTCTTTTTGACGTCGTCAGTACAGTATAGATGCTGTAGTAAAATTACTCATCGTAGTAAATATGTTGGCTGGATACTCTTCGCAACCAGTCCGCACTTTGCCGTAGGTACACTGTTGTCTGCCCGAAAAATCTGTGCTCATATTTTTTAGCCGTTCCGAATATACATACGCCGTATGTTTATATACGATACTCATAATATGCTTTACTAATACTTATGGCCGGATATTATGGTTAGACTGCTCTTCCATCGGAAACCCGAAGTTTGCCAATGTTCCGGCAATCCCAGACCTGCTGTCAAGATCCATTTGCCCTTAATACTTGTCACCTTAGGTAGTTAAGAATCTATACAGTCAAGCTGTTCCCGAAACATTTGAGCTATTCCCCAACATTTTTTATTTTATTTAGGTTCAGGCTCCTCATGCAACATATTGGAGGTCACCGTATATAGTACCGTATATAAAGAATCTGCATTACAGATATACTATAATATATAGTAACTGTAACATACACTTGTTTGCTCATGAGAATTGTTTTGGGTTTTGCAATACCAAGTCTATATTTATAATCATATTCTGATAAGTACGTGCTAACCTAGAAATGCTCTGGTTTGCTTCTTTCCCCGAAACCATCCTGACGCTATTAGATACATAGGGACTACAGGATTGATGGTTGTTCTCGGGCAATGAGCTCCCAGAAGAGTAGGTGTTGGGTATAGCAATTGTTTACATCAGTTCACAGTTGGACACATTTCATAATGGCATGAGCTTGTAGTTATTATTATACTCACTGTGTGCCTACATAACGGATGCTCAGATATAATCGTGTGATGAAAGTGTATTGCGACACTGCGGCAGTTCAGCTAAGAGCTTTTCCCTGCAATACGATTATGTATATATGATGCTTTTTGTAAAAACAAATTGGATATGACATCGTTAAATGAGATGTCATTACTACTACTATTGTCGACTCAAACACTATTAAAGCATGACGTTTATTACACCAGACTGGTTTTATTAAAGACTCGCCCCGTACTTTGAGGAGCCATTGGCATTTGTCGCTTTTATTTCGGATTTATAAGAACGTATGTATATCATTTCTGAGGCATTCCTTTTTTATGGCCTATGCAACTTGCTAAATACCAAAGGTCGAACTTTGCGGCGATATAACTTCTCCTCCGTCTGAAGAGCACAAGATATCAGATCAGTTTAAAAATCCATAAATTTTACATCATGGAAATACTGATATTTCCTTCAAGTTTCATGCAACCTGTAAATATCTTGGCTAGATGTGCCAAATATTTGGATGAAATTTTGGAGCAACTGTGCAACCTAGTTATTATTGTGGTGGAGCCAGATATAAACAAAATATTTTTTTTACTTTATAGTAAACAAACACACTTTTCAATTTAAAATGCAAAGTCTACACGCATACATACACGGTAGTATGCTTTTCCCAATCTACCGCCTGCTATGCACTGTTAATGCTCTAAATTTTGCAAGTACTTTGGCAGTAAACGATCCGATTGCACTCCGTGATGCTAAAATCATTAAAGGTTTAGTTTTCTAGCATATATATTCTATGAACTAGAGTTTTGGAATATTGCAAGTTGAGCTATATATATTTGACTGCGATACGACTTTTTAGCTAGACGAGGTCATATGGTGCATGCTGGAAATTCAATTTTGTTTCGAAATAATTTCAAGGTAGTACAATTAGCATATTACTGATTGTTCTTGAAATGTTTGAGGGTATACAGGTGTTGCAAGGACGAGGTATTTTAAATCACTTGTACACAGTGGGAGCCCGTTTGGGATGCCCTATTTAATGTTGCCGTACCTTGAACGAAGAAACAATTTTTTGCGAATGTCAATAATTTAGAATTTGAGTGGAGAACTTATAATTTTGTAACTCCGTAATTACTCAAAATTTAATTTCAGCATAAAAATATGTTGTAAAAATGTTAAATCATTCATGTCAATCGTGCTCACTTTGAATTTTCTAAATTACGATTTCTAAGATTCTTGCGCAATTTCATAGTGCCATTAAAATGGCAACATTACAGAGACGAGCTAAATTTAACCAATCAAGATGTAAGTATTTTTCTTGATCATTTAAGAGGCATTCAAGTTGAAGCGAAAGAAAGTACACATGCTTAAAGCCAGTTGCTCATATATAGTTTTAGCATTTTTTGTTAAAATAACAGAAGATTTTACGAAGGTTAACAAAGGATAAAGGTTGGAGTAATTTACATAAGTTCGGAGGTCCAACTTTTGAGCTGGAAAGGTTGCAAGTATTCAAGTTTAATGTCTATGTTAATGATTATATCGGAAAAACCTCTGCATTTGTGTTCTCCGAATCCTCGTATAGCGTACATGTGAAGCTGAGATGATACAGAGGGTATTCATCAACTTGATCTTCAAAAAAAACATTAGCACTGACTGTTGTTCAAAAGAAAATAAACATTTCAGTAGATGTCCACACAGAAAAAGAAAAACCAGAAACATTTGGCTTTCCCACGCAGATGAATGTAAAAATCTATCTGACATGAGTGTTCTGGGACGGAGTTTTTCAACCTGCGAAGTTATTTGGACGTTTGTCTTTAGAACACCGTTGCTCTTGAAGACAAACCATACAAAATAATTCTGAAAGCGGCAAATCAATGCGGAGTGTCTCCATCAAAGTTTTTACGTACGGGAATATAGGCACCGCCACGTGATGAACCGAGCGTTGTTTATAATAGTCAATATCTACTATGATTATTACAGAAACCAACATCTCAGGGTATTATAGATATTTATTTGAGCCGTCAGATATTACATAAAACAACCAGTTAAACTTGCCCAATAAAGCAAGGTTAACTGTCATCACTTAGTGATTTTTGACCTGGAAAAAGAACCTGTCGAACATTCAAGTTAATGCGTGACTTTGAAATATAGGAAGAATGAAAATCAGTCCAATTTTGTAGAACTTTCTGAACTTCTGGGTTGACTTTGCTGAACCGAGATCGCTTCACAAAATCGCACAAATTACTGTTTTGAATGCTGATGGTTTTGTCGTCCAGTTTCATCTTTTTTGGCGCTTTTCCAGGATCGATTTCATCGTCAACAACACTTTGGTTACACTTTGATGAGTCAGAAATTTCCCATGGTTGATTCGAACAGGAAAGTATTTTGGGAACACCATGGTATGATAATCTGCTAGGTCCTGCCATAACAACTATATCACCACTTTTTAAGTACACTGCAAGTGGGGTTTTGTCTTTAGTATCGGCGCCGATGAGAAAAAGTGCTTTCTGTCCAAAACTACAGAAAATGTAAACGCAAAAATAGTTATTTGATACCTCAACGCTACAATACCAACCTAAAATATTCCGAGTAAATGATTCTGCAGTAAATAAGCTATATTTCTCCAAAATAATTTAAAGTATATTAGCGTACGAAAATGTTACTCAGTTCATAGTTTTATTACCTCAATGAAAAAAGGGGTGCAAACTGATTTTTCTCTGACTTGTCCACATGACCCGAGAGAGTGGAATCAAGGTGGTAATAATTCACAATTGCAGCTTCAGCATTAAAACCATCATAGCCCAGTACCAAAGAAAAGTATTTCGTTAAATCCGCAAGATCCCAAGGGAATTCGCAATGATTATCTTCAGAGTAAACCTGTTGTGTCATAATAGTTTCCCGTCAGATTTGTACCATAAAGTTTGCATCTTAATTTTGAACTCATTCTGTTGTTTCACTATAAATCCACGAATGTGTAATGCGTACCTTGGTATCCCAGTCATGATGATATCCAAATGTAATCCATCTCAGCTCTTTATAAAATTGATCCCTATTTGTGTCTGCGGAAAGAATAGGATCCTTTTTTGCCTCGGGTTGGCGTCTCCTTAAATTCTCCATGTTGGTTACGTGCGGCTCTTTTGGGTAATCCGAAAGACATTTTGATATCCAGTATCGTTGACCCTCCGGAGTAAATGGATTCTTTATAAACACCAAGCCTGAAGGACGATACAAGATTAAAGTAAATAAACTCGAGCAGGTCAAAAATAATAAAAATAAGGAATAAGTACAATAAAAAAAATGCACAAATAAAAACAACGTCACCTTCAGGAAAATGCAATTCATAAATTTCCCACGTTGAGGGGCAGGTTAATCCGAATAACTGTTGACAATTTTCTTGAACGCCGTTGGATTTACGCACTGGGTTAGGATTTACACCAATAATATCATCATTCACATCTGAACAAATTCTATCACCACTTGAACCGTTACAGCCCGGAACATTGAAATACTTACGGGTAGCAAGTTTGTTAATTAAAAATTCACCAGCTCTTTCCGGCTCAAATATTTCCTCAAACGATTTGAACAATTTAATGTTTTTACAGGATTTGTACTTTTTGAATGATTCTTTAAACTTATCGGGTGACCTAATGTTGGAAGAGTTATTATTTTCATTTTGACCGTCAACCTTCCCTTCGGATTCGTAAGGATCCATCGTGGCTAAATCAAAGTTCGCGCGCTCGCAAGGTCTACACTTTGTTCTTTACTTTTAGTACAACGTACGATCTGTTTATTCTATTTTATTAAGCTCATTTTTGTCACTGATGTAAATTCATGTGTTCGCTCCACTACTCTACCCTACATCCCAGCATTTAGATGCCACCACTATTTACCGCTACACTACCAATACGAAAAAGCGCTTCCCGCTAAATTACCTCTACATTACTAAAACCATTAAGCCAGGGTCCTACACTACCGTTACCACTACAATTCCAGATCCCGAGTTCCACTACACTATAACTGCACTATTTAGATAATATGGACCGTTAACTACTGCTACCTCTACATTTAAAAAGGGTATATACATTGAATGCCAAATCATTGTTACAAATAATTGTTAGTTTATTTTTATCCAAAATTTATTACCCAAAATCAAATTTTTTATTACTTCTGACATGCCATTACACGCTTCAAAATTGGGAGTTTATGTTCTCGAAGAATGAGCATGTCCTCAATCAGATCAATGGCCAGCCGATTTCGATGCTGTCGCTTGATAATTCCGGTAACAGAAAATAATCTTTCGACGTCCCCAGAACTTACAGGAATTGCGAGATAAACTCGGGCAAGCGTTGATACGGCTGGCAATCTATTTTGGTTATTTTTCCAATATGCCAATACATCTTCATCAGTACATTCTCTTTTTTCCCTTGATTCTAATAAAGGCTCTTCTAAATACAACTCCAATTCCGACTTCAAAATGTCTTCCTCATCTTCCTCCATTAAAAAATCAAACTGTCGTATATTATTATCACCATCAGGTTGTCGACACGAAAGTTGTCCGGACTGTCCGGTCAACGTCAAATACTGCTCATGTACTCGTTCCAAGATTTCTTTTGCTTCACATTTTTGTGGTGTTTTGAAATATTTTTCGCTAGTTTTCTGCGCAAACATGCGCAATTTAAACCGTGGATCCAAAATGTTAGCGACGACGAACTTTTCTTCTTTTACAATTTTTTTGAACCGTTTGTCGCTATTAAGTTCTGACAAAAGCTTGTTTTGAAACTCGTGGAAGTAAATACAACTTTGCTTAAGAAGATTGCTTTGAAGTTCCAACAATCTTGGTATGACAATAGAGGATGTTATTTTATTACTCTGAAAAATGTCAGTAGCGATTTTAAACGGCCTTAGAATACGCAGAAGCTCTTCAATTTTTGATCGCTCAAGGTCCGTCGGAAGTTTGATTTCTTTTTGCTTTGGTAACTTTTGATGATTGTAGTCTCGGACAACTTCTACTAAGTGCGGATAAACTGCATCCTGTAAATATTATTAAAATGAAGTAAAAAACCTGAAAATTAACAAATAGTTATACCTATATGTACACGAACAATCATTCATAGCAAATAGCTTACATCAATAATCCTTTCCAGGGCTGTGTAAATAGAGTTCCAACGTGTGTCCCCAATAGACAAAATCCCTTTAGCAGTCTTCGCATTCAACTTTGCAGTCCATTTTGAAGAACGTTTGAATAGTACAATTATGTCATTGGCCATGGATATTATTAATTTTACGCCAGAATCGGATTTAATGGAATCATTTATTACTAATTGCAACAAGTGTGCTAGGCATCCGTGGTGGTCCCAACCAAAGTCAACCGAAGGTTCAATTTCCGGTTCAAGAAATTCCTCATCATCACAATCTTCGTCCTGCATTCGTACTTCACACTCAGATTCATCGGAATCGGACTGTCCGATTCCGGGTTCAACAGGAAATTCTGACATAATTTGCCAATTGTCGTCGAAAAATTCACTCGCATTGAAAGCTTTTAACATATTGTATGCATTGTCAGAAACAATTACACCGAATTGGCTTGCCGGAATTCCACGATCTTGAAATACAGAAGTTAACTTGCGTCGTATGTTTTCGCCAGTGTGTGCTTCAGAAAACATTTTAAAGGCAACAGTTTTATTGGTTATTTTGAAATCCTCTGAAATGTATTGTAATTTAACTCCTAAAACAGATTGTTGCGATTTCGTAGACCAAATGTCTACAATCCCATGGATGCTTTGCTTTGGAAATTTACTGAAATCGAAGGCATTAAAATTATGCTTGACTGCGTTTGCCTCGGTCACAATTCTTTTTCGTATAACTGGCCGAGACTTTGCTGTTATATCAGGGTCCAATACGCTCATCAAATATCGAAATCCGATTCCGGAAGTTATTGATGTCGGCAAGCCGTCAACCACCACCATAGTTGTAATTGCATCATCTATTTTCAGTTGGCGTGGATGATTTAAAGCCAACTTGTCTCGTTTTGTAACAAAATGTTGTTGAACTGATGGATACTGTTTATCTTGAACACCAATGTGAATGTTGTGCAATGTCTGTTAACAAAAAATTTATTTATTTACTACATGCAAATCGGACTGTCCGATTCGTTTTTTAAAGTTATTTTTTCTAGTTTTAAAATGCTTTATTTTCAACAAAGTTTAAATATATTGGTACATAAATCTACTTAAAATCATTTTACCTCAATGTGCTTCCGAAAATTCGAGAAATTTTGATGTGGACCTCGAAATACATTTTCAGGTGCGCAGTATCGACACTTTAAAATGTTAATCACTTTTTTCTTATTGTCAGATGGATGCACAGAATGACAATAACTGTAATGCGCTTTTAGATTTTCTGGCATTTTGAACATAGGATTGGTGAACTGAATTTCGGTTTTTACATTCTCACATTTATTATTCGAGCCTTCGATGTCTGATCCATTATTCGATTCAGCTGTCTGTAACTTTCGTCTTTTCCTATTGCCATTGGTGCTGGACTGTCCAGCTCCGTTGTCTGACGATTCCATTTTGAGCCAATTGAATTTATACTACTTATTTCTAATACTAATTGTGATTGTTGTATAACTTAAATTCCAATTTCACGACAAACTACAATGAACATACATCGCCAGCAAAGACCTTAAGCTTCTAGTATTTTCTATCTCGTGGAGTGCAAAACAAAAGAAATATTACCGAGCACAACAGATGGAGTTCGAGTTATATTGTTAATTCGTACAATTACGATGCCTTGAAATGAAAAATTTTAAATTATGATCAATGTATGCTACTTAAATAATAAGAATTTTATTGTGATGATGCGTTTTTGTGTTATACATATTGTATTCAATTTTTTGTATTAATTTTTGTATTAATTTTTGTAATAATTTTTGTATTAATTTTTGTATTAATTTTTGTATTAATTTTT